>KZ506011.1:188761-281267 GCA_002844005.1 Limosa lapponica baueri
GTGGTGGAGTCACCATCCCTGGAGGTATTTAAGAAACGTGTAGACATGGTTCTTCAGGGCATGCTCTAGTGCCCAAAATTACTGGTTTGTGGTGGGGTGCTGTGTGGGTGGGTGATGGTTTTTGATTTGGTTGTTGTTGTTGTGTGTTTAGGTGGTGGGTGGTGTTTTTTTTTGTTTGTTTGTTTGTTTGTTTGTTTTTTTACTGTTGGTTGGACTCGATGATCTCTGAGGTCCCTTCCAACCACTACGATTCTGTGATTCTGTGAAGATTGAGAAAAACACCCCAATGTTATTATATCATTGCATAAACTTGAATATTGCAAGGAATTCTGGTTATCTATTTGAAAAGGATATAGGAGAATCAGAAAAGGCACAAAAAAGGGTAACAAGTGCAATCAGAGGTACAGAAGTAGCTTTCAAGGACAGATTAAACAGTGAGAGAAACATCCTTAGAAACCAGCGTTCAAACATTATCATCCTTCAATTGTGGTGCTACATTTCAGAGTAGTTCCACATTTTGACTCTGTCCTTCATTCTAGTGCTTGTGATATAATTGTAAACATTAAGAGGAACTGCTAGGAAATACAAGAAGGAAAGGTTGCTCATTAAGCTAGAATAGCTGCTGTGAAAAACTAGAGGTTTTTACAAGCTGTGGTATGCTGATAATCCTCCTGAACAGGATATGAGTCCAAATCTGCCATACAAATAAATAAAGGCATTGCCGTGTACTTGAAGTTTTAGCGATACGATCAACTGGTCTTGCTTGCCTTCCAGGTTAAATCATAGCAGTTAACCAGTACTTCTAATTACCTGTATTTGTGATTCTAAACATAATCACTTCTTTTCACTTAAGCTGTCTTCAGTTCCTGAGAAGTAATCTGTAAAGAAAAGCAAAGCTTAAGAAGCTCTGTTTCTTTAAGATGGGTTTTCTACATTATTTTTGTTGTTGTTTTTGTTTACTTATTGTTCACATTATACTCACAGATCCTGTTTACTTTAGCAAAGTACTTTAATTTTACTTTTAAAATAAAAAAAAGTAAAATTAAACTTTACTTTAATTTACAGATTTGTAAGAATTCAACTGCAGAAAGGATTCTTAGATTATCTAGTCTTCCAACCATGGCCAAAATGTTTATCTGAGTTCATCCACATTCAAACTAATACGTGTTTGACAAAGCACAAGTCCATCATCCAGAAATGCATCCAGCCTTGTTTTAATGAGATTAAGAAAGTTTCTACTACTTTCTTGGAAAGCCTGGTTCAGTGGTTAATCACTCCAGTTGGTAAAAAGAACAACCTTTATTTTGAAAATGTTGAGGTTTTTTCTCACTTCAGTTTCATGGCATTGGATATGAAGTACTGTATGAAATCCTTTAGTCTTGACATTTTTTATGGCTAACTGGAAAACTACGACACTTAAGTAGTAATGTGTTTCCAGATTAAATACAATGGAAAACAGTATTTTTTTACTCAAACTTACGGTTTATTTTATAATTGGTTCTTTGTGACCAAGCCTATTTATTAAAATATTTAAGAGAAGAGATTTGTCTGTGAGGGATTTAATGCACTGACCCTTTCATCTCAGCAGAGAAAATTAATTCCAAAATGAATTTAGACAACTGATTATGAAAATGGCAGGAATGTTTCATTTAAAGTAAAACCTATGATTAATTTTTTCAGAACTTTTAAATAAAAAAATCAACAAGCAAAAAGGATACAGACTCATACTGCTACATTGCTTCTTTTTCAGTATGCCCTTTGTAAAGGAAAAGATAACAGGCATGACTGCTATTGAGAAACTGATCACTGAGCTGACCAGCCACTTAATCACTGAGAATAATTAATTGGGACTAAAAAGAAATATTTTTTTTGAAAGAGAAGCCTAATAAGAGACACTCAAGTTTTTCAAGCTGAAATCCCAGACTTCAAGATTATTATTTGATCTGAGCTGGAAAGCAGCCTGTCCCGTATACAGACCCACTGAATTCCGTATACAGACAATGTTTCAGAAGGAGGGTGTCAGCTCTGAATTTCCATGTATAACTCCATAAGCGAGCAACAGCTGACTGTGTCACACTGAGTCCTTCTTCCCCATTCCCTTTCCCTTTTCTCCTCCATTCCCCCTCTATTTTCCCCTCCTCTTTCATCCTCTCCTATCCTTTTTTCTCCTTCTCTTTCCTGTTCATGTTCAGTCCACAGAAAGCTTGCAATAACAATTCTTTTCATCTAAATTAACGTACGTGTTAAGGTAATGTGGGAAAGTAACGGAAGATTGGCGAGGAGGACTGTAAACACACTCAAGTGACTCACACGTGGGGTGCTGGAAAACACATATATCCCACTAATTGTTGTTTAGTTTTGTGTGCTCAACAAGTAGAACATCTGCACTTAGATAACATAGGCCTGGGATGGACTCAGGGGCACCTTATCGAACATGCCTGAGATTTTTGGCCTGCTGTTGAAGAGATCAAAGCACAGCAGAAAACTCTGCCTGCCTGAATCCTTGAAATACAGGCCCAAATGGCAAGCGTGAGCTCTCTAGCTCCCTCACTCCCTTGCTAACGAGGGCTCTTGCTAATAAGGACTCTCTCTTGCTCCACGGTGCCTGCGTCCCCTGCTTGCCTGCCTCTGCCCAGGTGCTGCTTCAGAGGTTCCCCGATCCATGAGGTAAATTTGTTCTTTGCCTTTAATCTGTGGTTTTGTGGTTGTTCCTGTGTCCTGCCTGCATCGGCTCACACAGGTGTAGTTGATCATGTTTGCTGACTGAATCATTCTCATGGCACTATATCTTTAGCTTCTACTTTAGATTACTCTTAAATTGCTCCTGAACATAACCTGCAGCTGAATGAACTGATACCTTCTTTTAGATACAGTCAGTGGTCTCACTGGCAGAAGGCCAGTTTGCTGTCTGCTAAACTGCCACTTCAGTCTTACAGGATTTTAACCACCACACAGAAATATTAATATATGCTAAAGAATAGCCATCATCTAGTTTTAATTTATAAAACTCTGCCACTACACTCTTCTGTCTGTCCCCTTGGGGTATGTCAGAATGCATAGCAAATAACTCAAATGAACCATTACAGTGTGGTAGCAATTTTTCTGCTTGGATACAAAATTTGGAATTTGTATTGATTGTTTTCAGCTGCCATCGGTGCTGTGTTATTCTTCTTGATCCCCTATAGCCCACAAAACTGTGCTACCTGCAGAAATAATTGATAAAAGTGCTACCTTTTGTACAGCTGCAGAGCAACAACAATATAGCCATGCACTTGCTATACATTCCCCCACCCCCCAAACTAGAAACAAATTTGAGGGAAAAACAGTATTATTTAAAACTATGGTCCCAATAACAGCTACCTATCTCCCAGTCATCTTCTAAGAGGTTATTTTAGTCTTTTTCTTACTGACATTGTTTCTTTGTCATAATAATGCTAATTTACAACTCAGAGCACTTGGAGCTATGAAGATTCAAAAGAATGAGTAGTATCAAAGCCAATATAACTTGATGGGCTATTGGTGTTTTTCAGTTTTCTTCCAAAGTGAGTATGCCTATTGGAAACGAGTCATCTCCTATGCTTTACTTTACATATTATTACAGTTCACAGATAAAACTGAAATGGAGTTTCCTAACTAAGCAATTTTTGCAAAGTTGCACATTCTACTTTTAATGTGTAATGTATTTCTCTTCCCTATCAACACCATAATTCAGCATCAGTATACTTTACAATTGTGCTTCAGCACTATCTGTATCGTGCTCTTTCTGCAGAGAAATGACAAGGATTTATTTAAGTGTGGTGAAGTTACCACAGCTCATCACTTTTACAAATGCTTGGCTTTCTCCTAGAAATGCCAGCAGGTCTCTAGCTGGGCTATTAGTGCTATAAAACTGCCACTTCTTCCCTAAGTGATGCTGGTGTCTCTATAGAAATCACTGCCTTAAAGTGAGCTTGGTGAACTTTATTTCAGAGAAGACCGGAGGCGGCCTGTTGAAAGTCAGCTGCAAATATTCTGTAGGTACCCTCTTCTCGGATGAATTCCCTGTTCTATGAGCAATTTTAACAATTGCCTGGCATTCATAGGCTTAGTACCTGCCTAACCTCATGTTCAAGGTAGTTACACAAAAATAACCTTGAGAGAAAAAAATAATCTTTCAGAAGTCTGCTTTTGTCTGTCCTCTTCGTTTTGTGTGCACAAGATGAAATAATTGTGGCTATTGCTGTCAGAGGAGAATTAATGTATTTCCTTGATGGCAATAGCATACACATAAAAAATGTCGTTCTAGGAAAAGATAGTATATATAGATGGTGAAGTAAAATACGAAGTCAGGAGTGTCTCTTCAGCATAAAATGACATATGTAGCATCTGTTATTCTGGAATGCAAGTAGATCGTGGAAGGGGATTCATCTTAAAGATCCAGGAAAATCTTAGACACCAGTAGCTGAATTGTTCATAACCTCTAGCTTCTCTTAACTTTTTCACAGTAACATAATATGGCAAAGTCTGCAATGAAACCATTGTTCTCATCTGAATTCTATGTGCAGTTCCTCTGGTGGTCTCCCTGGAGCATAGGGGAGCCCTAGCAGTGGTCCATCATCCTGGTATTCTGCTCCTGACAGTGAATATGGCAGATGATGTCCAGGGAATGTATGCAAATCTGCCCCCTCTCTGTAGCCCATTCCCCCAGGGTTCCCCAACATCCACTAACATATTTATTTGGTCTAATACTTCTTGCATTTTTACCTTAAATCAATCTAGATCCTCTAATATATCTGCTACAAATAATTTGTGGGATCTTCCCAACATCTTTGGCAGTGAAGACTGATGCAGGAAATTCACTACAGTTCTGTCCTAGAGCCTTCTTGGTCCAGAGTACATCTTCTATACCTTAATCATCACACAGTCTTACCAGTTTTCTATCTGGCTTCCTGTTTTTCTGCCTATTCAAAGAACAACGTAGTGCTTAGGCTGTTAAAATCATTTGTAAAAAGAGAGGTGGAGAATGATATCCACTCATTTCAAGAAAGAGAAATCATACCAATTATGGAAACAAAAGGATTTAGCAGAGAAGGCTGTCTTTAGCTGGATAGCAATCCAGCAGTCTGAGCATTTACTGCAGAAGTGTCAGCCAAGGAGTTTTGTTTCCCAAAGATCCATTACCTGGACATTTTCAACTGTCTCCTTTCTATAGATACTCCATTAAGTCATGGTTGGTCCACATCAACCAGGAGATATAGGTTTATCAACTTTATTCTTGCTCTCACTACTCTAAAAAAGGCTTCAGTCCCTTTGCAGTTGAACGTTCTGGGTCAGAACTTCCAACATGGGTTGGTCAAAAGTTGGCCAAATGAACTGTACTCATTTTCAGTAGCGTGGTCTAGTGGACAGAAGGGAAATTGTAGTTGTGATATAACTCAAGTTTTTGATACATGATATGCTTATAGCAACTAGGAAATACTGTCTTAAGGGAGTCCCCATAAGATGCCCATTTCATGAAGATCTATCAGGTGCTTTCAGCATTTTCATTGCCAATTTGGATGATGGAGCAGGAACCTATGTCTAAAACTGCCAGTGAACATCAGGATTGGTCAAGGCAAGTGGAGAGTTTTGCTTAGATGGGAGAAATCATACAGGATGGATAAACACAGGTTGGGAATCAGTAAAGTCTAAAGGATCTAATTTGAATAGTGAGTCACAATCAATCTGTGGGTTTGGGAACACAATACCTTTGGAAACAGAATAGATCTTATTGTGGGACAGGTGAGCAGAAGTGTGGAACACTTGACCTCAGGTGTGGTCTGTTCCGTGTGCTGGTTTTGTTAAACCAAGATAAGTAAACATTGAGAGCAAACGTGAACATTTTTCAAGTGTAAAAACGCTGGTACTAAAGAAAAGCAGTTATGACTAATTGTGCTTGTACAACCTTACACTAATGGAAAGACCAAAGGAAGCAATTTCTAGAAATGAAGGTTTAGATCAGATGCTACATAAAAGGTTTGTAAGGATACAAGTATTAAAATCATGGAGGAGGTGGTCCAGGGATATGAAACATCTTTCTATTAGACAGTAACTCTGAGGCTGGTCAAGAAATACTTGTCCTGCACTTGGAGCATACAGGGGAAGGGATGGACACCACCAAATCTCTTAAGAATCCTTCCAGCCCCCTGGTTGTATGATTTTAAATGCATTAAAATTCATGACATTCCCAACATTTACTTGCAAAGATGGTAAAACAAATGCATCAAGGTAACAGTGCTAGATATGGCAATATGAAAATGAAATGATAGAAAAGCAGAGAAATTCAATCCTTTGCCTCCACCAGCTGCTACTTATTTTAATGTCCATCTGACAAAGTAAAATAAACTTTCAGAACACTAGATTTTTGAATATGTAACAACAGCTATAACCCAAAATTTTGCAGAAAGAGCTGACTCTGTCATATTGGCATTTGTTTTCAGTTAGTTAAAGAATAATTTATGACATGTTTATTATACTTTGTGATGCATATTTCAGTGTTTCTGTTGCATTAGAAAACATATTTCCTTTTCTTTTCAAATATTATATTCAACTTAAGAAGATAGACAAAGGACAAAATTTGGCTTAATCTGGAGTTGAAAAACCATGTCTGCTGGTAAAAATATAATTCAGAGACATTTTACTAAAAAAACCTCATACATATATATGTTTTGGCATACTCCTTTGCTCTATTTTGTAATGATGTTTCTGACTCTGCAGGGAAGACACCTAGATGACTCCACTTTAAGTTATCATTTGGTGTAAAATTGAAAGCAAATGGCCTTTATATTCCCCCCTCACTCATATGTATCTATAACTTAGAAGTTTTCATGCATTGTTGCTTCCACAGACTCCATCAGAGAGGATACATGGGATAGAAATCAAAAGTTTGTCAGCAAGCCCAGCCTTTCAAGTTGTAAGCATTTGGAAAGCTAGAATGTTTTCACCCGTACAAGAAAGCATTTTATTTTTGTTGATCTTCTTCCTAATTCTAACAAGAAATAGTGTTTAAAATCCAGCTTCCCATCTTTTCTGTATTTTGTAGGAGCCATAGTCTGTTTTTACCCATGTCGTACTGAATATCACAAGCCTATGGTAAGAACATATAAATGCTGGATCTCACACATCTCCAAGTCAACTGGGCATGGATAGACTCCAGTGACTGCTTTTAGATTTGGCACTACAGGGCTTGTTTTTCTGATCCCTTTCTTTCCGTGTCGTATTGCTGCCCTCCAGGTGCCTTACCCCATATCTGACACCTTCAAAATCCTTCCCATCATTTATACCTGTTTTTCTGGTGGCCTCTTGTCCCTTTTGGGGGTAGCATGTCTTAAAAATCCTGTAAAAGCTGTTGAAGTTTATGGATCTCTGCCAATAGCGAAGCTTGCCTTTCTGAAGACATGATGATCATAGGTGTTGCAGGCCCGGACAAGTCCCACCCACGATTTCCTACACTTCGCTTTCATATGGAGCATTGGTTGGCTGCCCATAGTGATCAGGATTCTCCCCTCTTAGAGAAGCTTTCTGGCAGTGGGTGTTTATTCAGACTGAGAGGTTTAACAGGCCCACTACCTTCCCTTTTTGGTGGGCCCTGATGTTAAGAAGAGTGCTGCTTCATGGAGATGATCCGCAAAGTGGTGTTAGAGGGGTAGTCAGAATAGATGTTCCCAGAGTGAAGCCATGATTGTTCTCCTTCAAGGGTGCAAATGCTGTTAGGAAGGGCAGCATTACAAAGGCAGAGCCTATACCACCAGAATAGGAAAAACCTCTATGGAGGAACCGCTAGAAGAGGCCACATAATACACACTAGAGAATGGATGTTACTTCCTCCATGTCTAGTCATGTGTTCTTTCCTTACCTATTCCCTGATCTGTTTCCTCAGTTTTTTATGCTATCTTCCCCTTGCAGCATAAAATCTTTGGTCTAATATGAATACACCCATTCCAGTTTGAATTTTTTATTTTGTGGGGACAGAAATAAAACTTTTAACAAGAAAAGGGAATTGTTTGTTGGTTTGTTGTTTGGTTTGTTTTTCTTTAAATTACTGTCTTTATTCCAGGTAGATCTAAAAATCAGCCAAGGTTCCTCATACTCTGGTTATTTAGACTAGCCACTGAAGATACAGCTTCTGAACTCACAAAGCAGGAACAATTAGTAGTTTATTGAACAGAGTTTTTTCATAAAGTGGATTTGTTTTACTTGTATGGGAGCTTCTTCATGAATAATAAATCAAGAACTGAAAGGTACTTTTCCATATTTGTTATACCTGTACCATCTTTATTGATAATAAACAGGTTGGGGACATCTCTATACATGCAATTCTGCCATATCTATATATATCCAATATACCATCAACTTGTGCAAACTGACCAGATGCAGAGAAGTATTTCTATTGTACTGCATGACCCTAACTCTCTTAAAACCTGAGTGCCTCTTCACCATGCTGTCCCTGTGCTTGCAACTTAGGTAGGCCTGGCAGGCGGTGGGACTGTTTTGCGTTCGCATGCACACCATGTGCTGGAGACACTCGTGTCCTCCTCACCCATCTAATGGGTAGGAGGTTTGGAGAGAGGATTACAGAGTATTTAGTGTTGGCTTCAGTCTTGTTTAGCCCTGGGTTATTCTGTGTTTAATCACAAGCACAAATTGCTGCGCAGTCAAAGACTGCCTTACAGGGTAATGTATCAAACTCATAAAATTTTAACAGTTTGGTTCTGCTTATTTTGCCTTTTTAGAAATCTAAAACAAATATGAAACTTTATGACAGTTTAAGTATAAGTTTCCTAACTGGAAGTCTTAAAATGATACATAATTTATAGAGGAATGTCTGTAGTACTCATGCTACAGAAAAGGAATTTATCTTCATTTTCTGTGAGCTAAGATAAATGTTTATAAATACCCAGGCTGGGAAGAACTCACTAAGCCAATTTCCCCTTGCTTACCTTCTGCAGCATATCAGATTGAGGGCTAGAGAGACCTAACTTTTTCAGGTGCAACACAATCCTGTGTACACAATGACCCAAGGGGAAAAGAAAAAAAGTGTATACCTAAGCTTCAGTCTTATTGCTTAAATTTATTTCATCTAACTTAGAAGTTTACATGAATTTCTCCCTCCTTTTTGTCATTCTGTGTTGAGAAAAAGGATGATGTGCTGTAGACTGAAATTAAAATTCAGGAGTGTGTCGAGGCTCCTGCTGAGAGGAGAGGGATTGAAGACTTTCAGACTTTACAGGGTTGGGTTTGTTTTTGTTTGGTTTTTTTTTTACTGAATACACCTGTGCCATGATAAGTGTATAACCATTTGAGGGGAAATGGTCTGTCATGAGTATGGAGGAGAACAATATCAGGCCAGTTTCAGCATAATTGCTGTATTTTTAAAGATCCCAACGTGCTGAAAGCTTTGAAACCACTTTGGATTTATATTCTGTGTAGAGTCTACGCAATTTGACAGGCAGATCCTAGTACATATATTAGGCTTATTTAAATATAAATAGCTACATGCCAAAGGCATACCCACATGTCCTTAATGATGCCTTGTGTTATTTTATAGGTCAGTAGAAATATTCAAGGGAGTGGGAGGGCATCCCTCAGTAAAGTATGGAAAAACTTGACCTCTCCCCAACAAAATGGGTAATTGTGGTTAGGTGCTGAAAACCTGCTGATGCCTGAGAGATTTTATAATTTAATTTCACTGCAAGGAGAGCAGATACCAATCCAAAGGAAAGCTAAACTCAAGTTCTCACCCACATGTGCTAGCCTGGTGAAAAGTAGTGTTAAATGCGAGTAAGAGCTTTATATATGCATGCAAAAATGGATCTAGAGGTATACCTAAGCTCTGGTTTTAGGGAAAACATTAACCTGACACTTTTTTTTTTTTAATTTCACACTCCAGATTCAGAGGAAATATTGATATTTAGTGTAGAAAAGGTTGTTAATCTCATTCAAGAGGTGAACAGGTCAGTGAGTCATACTTGCGTCATAGCTTTCTTCTCCAACCTTGGGTGACTCCTGTGTCTTTTCACACAATTATAGACGTGTGTGTGTATATATTATATAGTATATAATGTATAGTGTGTGTATATATGATGTATAGTGTATATATACCTATACAGTATATGGTGTGTATAGATTTTTTACGTATATACAAACATCTATATACATTAATACATACACTGCCTTTTTCAGCAAGAAGGGAGAGGTTGTAAACCAAACTGCAAACACACCTGAAGGGTGGGGAGAAGGTTGTAATGCTTTCCGATTCCAGCTGAATAAGTTTGCCGATCTCAGCTGACATTTAATCTGACTCTTATATTTATTGTCCTTGCCAATTAGAACACACAGGCTGTTATTTCCTGCTTTAGCTATATCAGTGTTCCAGTCCTTTGAAGCATTATTCTTTGTCACTGTTGATTGAAGCCACTTTTCCTTTACATGAGGGCCAACGTGCACTCCGTTTCCTATGTAATCATAACATTTTATTGCTTAGCATCAAGTAGTAACTTTCAAACCTGGAAAGAAATTTTACACCTGCCAGTTCATCTCTTTTTGAAGAGTTCAACAATATTAGTGATTTTGCAGATATGCATTCTGTGTGGTGCTGTCTCTGGAAGAAAGTACATGGAAACCAAGAAGGAGTTAATGTCTGATATTTTCCCCTTCTGTTCCAGAAATTCTTCGATGCAAAATACACTGAAGTCAGCTTTAAAAAACAGAAATATGTTTTCATTTTATTTTTCCCTTAGCTTCAGCTAGGCTGTTACGTAAGTCAAAGCCATGGCAAAAGTTATTAAAACAAAAAACCACCCCAAACCAGAAGTTGGTTATTGGAAAAGTAAATCTGTTAAAGGTATAATTAGTAGGCAAGCTTTTCAAAAAGAGGAGTCTTAAACTAAATTATTGGCTTGATTTTCTGAAAGTGGTCTCAGCACCTTCCACCTTTATAAAAGCAAGTTGTGTTGCTAAGCAGCAACACATGTAGTAATATTCTTATGTGTTATCTTTACAAAACTAGCTGTGTTTCTATTCTGTTATTGGAAAGTATCCTTTATACCTTCGGTTTTTCCTCCCCAAGGTGGAATTCTTCGGTTTTGCCATCATAGATGAACCCAGTATTATGTGCCACGGGTATAGGGTCATTCTCAGTCCTGGCTTGGTTCAGCAGCTACCAAATCTCCTTCAGGAGTCTGTGTCATATTTGCTGACAAAACATCCCTTTTATAACGTAATTCTAGTTTAATTCAACCATGCAACAAAACCTGCTTTTTGAAATATCTACTCCACATTGTTGCAATAAAAGCAGCCTACACTCTTGTAGATATGTCTTACCATGAAAGTCCTCTAACTGTGGGATAGATAAATCTGGACACCAACGAGCTTAGTTAGTTCCCCAGAGCCTGTCCAGTGTCAGTTTTTTCCCAAGTCTCTAATTTTCCTCCTATCCCCCTGAAAAACATGTTTTTTTATGTTTTAATACTAGTTTTGGCAATGCTATCACTTTCTGGACATATACTAGTGTAAAATCCCAGGTTTAGTGGGTACTGTGCAATGAAAATAGGAGTAGCTGCCTCTTTGACCCTTTTCTGCTCTTTTTTGGGGTGAGGTTCTGTTTGTGTAACCTTAGCTACCAAAAGATTAGGCCAAATTAGTCTTCTTGACTTCTTCTGCAGTCAAAAGGAGGACAGTGGATGTGCTCAAGCCTTGTAGTTCTTGCTGTCAGGTGCCTGACAGTGGCAGTCTGGATGCTCTACACCAGGTCAGAAAGGATTCTAGCTTCTGGCCATCAGAAAATGTACCAAAACCTCCTTCTTACCTGAAAAAGGTGTGGATAGACATACATGCAGGCAACCGCAACACTACCTATGTCCTGGGCCTGATGTTCAGCTACTTTGAATGAAAGGACCAGAAAAAAACAGCTGGTATTTGCTATCAGAGAGAGCCTGGTGACATTCAGTTCTTGTAGGGCTCTAAGCTTTTAATGCTAACCCCTGCATAGGGGCCATTGCACCTTTCACAAACCCCAGAACCAGAGCCAGCTTTGACTTCATGGTTTTTCAGGCCAAAATAGGTGTCTTCCTTGATAAAGGAGAACTCATCCCCTTTGTAGCGCATACTGGAAGCAGAGTAATGAATCCTGCCTTTGAAACTTTGAAGGACATCATCTGGTTTTGGGCTTATTCAGACCCAACATGTTCTTGTTGAGCCCATTGATAGGGATGTCAGTTGGTGTGAGTCAAGGCCAGCTCTAACATGCTCACTAGAACTGGCCTTGGACAAGCAATCAAATACAAGCAAGTAATACAGTTTGTGATTGCTATCAGGTTGGGAAAATTAGACCTGATGGCTTCAAGGGAATGCCTTACTATCTACTACAGTCTCCCAAACTATCTAGGGAATTCGTATAAATAGGGTAAGTCACGTTAGACACATGAAATTTCAACAACCTTAATATTTTATAGCAGACAGTTTATTTTCATCATCTTTTTGATAGAAAAATAATTAGAGTTTAAAAAACTTTGGACATAACATTTGATGCTTCTTTCATGCCCAGGTATTTTCAACTAGCTATATCTTCCAGATAGCAAACACACTTCACTGCCCTTTCAGTTTCCATTTTCCACATATCTTATTTCCTACACATCTTTGATTTGTTTCAGGCAGGTAAGTGCCATAGGAGTGTCACTGCCAATATCAGAGATAACAGCTCTATGCGGTCCCACAATTACTGAAGGACATACATACAAATAACATTTTTGAGAAGTGCATATCATCATATACAATATATCTGGTTAAATGAGCTGCCAGGGCTGATGGCTCTTCAACATTATGGTGATTCTATTTCACCTCAGAAGCACTTTCTTTTCTTTATTTGGCATAGGTTTTAACATTTCCAAATTGCTTTACTTGTTGCTGTCAGATCTTTGGACCATTCAGTGAGTCAATCCCTATGCATGAGCCAGTTATTTGATGTGGGCTCCTTACAGCATGCCGCAGGCAGAACGCTTCTCCTGGCCCTGTTCTTCTCATACAAGAAACAGCAGCCCCAGCTGCTAGGGGAAGCTGCTTGGGTCTGTCTGTCCCAGCTGCTGGAGGGGTAGGCACTTTGCCTCTACTCCAGGCTGGTGGGATACAAGGCATCTGCGGACCTCCCATGTTGGTTTTAGCCCATTGCTGAGCCCAGGGCACAGGGTCACTCACGGACAGGCTGACCTTGTTGCTCATGGCTGAGTGCAGTGCATGCTCAGCTCTTGCACTGGAATTGGCTTGTGTCCTGCCAACTCAGTGTATGGGGAGCCCAAGATCATGTTTTTGAAGCCATTGTCCTTGCTGGGTATGTCTGTAGTTATAGAGAAAAAAGAGATAGTCCCTACTTGGGGAAGATATGAGTATCTAATGTATTTCTCCTTCTAAAACCAAACTGGTAATGCAAACCAAATGATAGCTGTGCATAATACAGCTTTAATTTTCTCATGCATGCTGATGCTAGAAAATACAGAGTGAGGAAAGAAGGTCAGGCTAAAACATGAGTTATGTGTGATGGAAGTGACACCATGAGCTGCTTGTTTAGTGCATGGTAATGTGTTCGCTGTGTAAGTCAAATTGCTGCTAAAAGCCCTTTAGCTAGTACAGTGAAAGAATTCCTCCAACTAAGAGGATTATAGTGTTCCTTAAGTCCACAATAGAACTTCACTGACATTAACAGCAATAGGAGTTATGCTTCAAGGGCGGTGTACAAAGCCATAAGTTTTGTATTTAAAGCATAGCTTCACTTCACCTTGAGGCATTAAGATGACTATTCCCATTTCAATAACAAAAAATCCCAATAAAGCCAGACTTCAGCTGATAAAATATCCTTCCTATGGACTTCAATTCCTAAACTTAATAGTGACATTAAAGTAATTAACTGTAAAGCCCCTTGTGTGATTTTATGGCTTTCTCCTTCTGCATTTGTTGCTATTAACTTATTATGTGGCCCCAGCTGAGCTAAGTGCTCATGTGCATGCTTTAATCTCAGTTCAGTCGGGGAACATATAAGCACAAATGCCTTGTAGAGTCAGGGCCCATTGGATTCTAAGAAGACCAGAAGCAGATGTTTCTGTTTAGTCCCTGTTTCCACAGAGACTACACATCTCTTCATTGTTCACTATTGTTTTGAACTTAGCCACCTAAATGCTGATAAAGAAAGCATTTATTTTTAAGCCAGTGAGCCCTCTTTTCCCATGATTGTCTATCTATCTTAAACAACAAACAAAGTATTTCATCTATCTTAGTATTAATCCTTAGAGTATTGGTTCTGGGGTAGCCCACACTGAAAAGTAGATTACTTGGAGCTTCTGTTTCCTACAGCATTTTAGAGCTTTTCATGCTTTGGAGTGATTTTTTTTTTTCTTTTTTCCTTGTTTTTGCTTGAGAACAGAATCCATAGAGATTAGAGACGGGAGAGGAGAAAGCTTATCATAACTGGCATTTGAGTCACTGCTTAGTTTGAGACACTCCTGTGATTGGTAGAGGGTTATTCATACCAATAAATGGAGAGCATTTCTAATTTTGTTTTGTTAGAAACATAACAGAGAAGGCTGTCGACTGGTTCATGAAGGAAGAAGAATGATCTTTTTCCAGCTTTTTCGTCTACTACAGCTTTTGCACTAAAAACTCTAGGTCCCTTCTGTTCATTTCCAGAAGTAGTAGACTTAATCTTCAAAGATTGGCAGACTTCCCTCAGATGATTATGAATATTTCATTTGTCTCTGGTTTTGGTGGTACTGTTGAATATTTGATCATGTCAAAACAAGCACTTATAACTGACACTTAAAGAGGTTGGCAACAAACACTGCTGCTCATAAATAGCCTTCTCTTTACTATGCAGTTCTAAGGTAGTGAAGAAAACATGGTTATTTGAGTGTAAAATGTACAAAGACAGATCCAGAAATAATGCATCAGCCATGATTAAAAAAAACCACTTTGCACCCTGTTTTCATATTGTTTGTTTAGAGTGGGCTAGGTAAAGGACGATTACAGAATTCACTATCTAGATACACAGAGTATAATAATTACTATTATTTTCCATCTTAATAAATAGCCGGAGAAAGAGAAACTGACTTGAAGGAAAAAACACATAAATAGCCCCACTGTTTTTTAAAATGCCATGATGTTCTTGTCCCCTTCTTGAAGTGGCTCTGGACGCTGGATTCTTACTGTATAGTCTCTCCGTCTAGTGGTTAGATGGATGGGATGCCATATATTCTTCATAACCTTTCAGGATGTTCACAACTGAAAACGGCTGGAAACTGTTAAAATATGAAGAAATGCTTTATGAGAGAAAGCATGTAGCTACATTAAGTAAGGAGGAGAGACTAGAGTAAATGCAAAAAAAAGAAAACAGGGGAATTCAATTAAAACAATCAAGTTAGATCTTCATCACTGAAGCTTTCCCTTCTTAATAAATAACTTTAGCCCAACTCCCTTGCCTTATATTTATTAAAAAAACCAAACAAAGAACAAAACACCAAAAAAAACCCCAAAACCAGCTTGCCCATGGATGATGGGAGTATGCACGGTTGTACATGTTAGTGCCTCGCAGGGGTGACCTGGACATGTGCCTCTGGCACTGTGGGCCCTGCAGTCGCTGGCAAGAAGCAACAGCACCACCTCTGTGTACACCCATCCCACAGGTCTTTCCTGGCACCTGTGCCTTCTTCTGAGCAGGTGAAGTGCCACCCGTACTCCCTTGGTCCCACCACTCATGGCCAGCTAAATCCAGAGGGAGCTGAGCAGTAGGTCAAACTTTTGGCTCTGGAGTACATACAGAAAGGGGCAGGCTGTGCCCTTAAACAGGGCAGGGGCCCTGCCCCTTGCCCAGGGCTCTACTATATGGAGCATTGTGGTGGCTCAGAAAAATATTAAAAGCAGTAAATCCCTCACCAGAGGTAGGGAGATGCTGTCCTATTTTTTCTGATCTGGAAAGCTCTAGTGTTTGAAAAAAACCCATGAGCTCAGCTGTGATTGCCACCAGCAAAAGGCTGACTGGACCAGTTGACTTGGCAGTGGTGAGGTCTGGACTGACCCCTGCATTCCTAAATCAGGTAACCAGAACCTGTTACCCTAAAATCATTTTGTGTAGCCCATAGTGATATTATTATTCTTTCCCATAACATTGTGCAACAGTGTTCATGTGTTTGGAAGGTGCTGGTTAGCCTTCTGCAAGGAAAAGGACCAACTCGTTCTCTTTTCTCTGTCAGGTCATCTAAGCTTCCTCTAGGTCATGGTTATGACAGGCCCATACATTTGCCTACACCCAGTCTGAGGCTGTTCTCTGAGGCTCCTAGCAGAGTACCTGCCACAGCAGATACTTGGGGTCCTTTTCTTAAACATCCAACTTAACAAGCTCCACGCTTAGAGCTAAAGCTGTTAGCATCCCTTTTTACTAACCCCCTCCATTTCCTCTTGTAAGCTTCTATTTTCAGTAGTTTATGACCCCTCCAGACTTTGACTGGTGCTCTTGAAATTTTCTGTGCTCTGTGCAGAGCTCCACGTTTTCTTTTCCAATGCATGCAATAGCACTGCAGCCCATCACTTGGTGAGCGATGTATCTGCTGCATCTTGTCAGCTGGGAAGGGAGTGGACGCAGCTTCTGAGGTCAACCAAGCAATGCGTCACTTGGGCCCTTTTTGAGGCCATTTCTACCACTGCCATGCTCCTCACTGAATATCCCTGTGGCTTCTCCCATGCTCTGTGGCCTGTCGCATCTCATGTATCTGCTCAGCACATTGCTGTAGTCATCTAACTAGTGGTGCCTTGCGTGCCAGATTGAGTGGAAAAGGGAGTGTTGGGTATGTATGCAAGAAGCAGCTTGGCTACAGGGCAAATCCAGATGAGAGCTAATTGTGCCAGTCTTATGCTCCGTGCCTCAGATTCCACAAGCTTGCCTGTCACTGCCTCCGGCTGAGTTCTGGAAAACCAAACCACTTCTGTTGCTTCCCAGGATGAAAGTAGGGGAGACACACCATTTTCTCAGTAAAAAACCCACAGCATACACCACCCTCCACACTCCAAAACCTTTTCTTTTAAATATAGTGCATTCCCTACATTAGAAGAGTAGTCCCAAATTTGGCAGGAGATGGCCTTTGTCCCAGAGAAAACAGCTGAGTTTACAGCAAAGGCTTGTTTTTCAGCCATCCTAAATAAATATCTTTTGATCCCAGCGGGCCAGTATTTCTTGTATCATATTTAAGATGTGATTTACATCTTCTATGTATTTTAAGTGCATGTTATATACAACTTATATCTTCACATTTACAAACTTGACTATTCTAGAACATTATTTGAATCTGTTTTTTCTCATAACTGTCTGATGCTTTTCTATTATCATCTGGCTGTCCAGACCCTAGGATTTTCTGGTAGGCACCACCATTTGACTACTGAAAATACAGTGTACCAATTGCATTAAATTTTCCAGTACCTTTAAAATAAGAAAAAGGGCAAGTTTAATGTTAAACTGCCTGCTGCTTTTTCATCTGCTAAACTGTAACCTTTCTGTAGGGTACATCAACTTGAGCTGCATTTTGCTGGAGGCCTTCCAGCACCTATAAACAGAGAACTTTTAGAGATAACACCTTCTTAAAGGTAGGCTGTGAAGCTGCAAAGACAATGAAACTGAGACCGTGTAGATAAATACAGTACATGGTTTCAAAAACAAAACCCTGAGGGCAGTTCCTACAGAGTAGTCTAACACTTCTTGAAGTCTTTTGGCATTTCTTCCATTGTTAACCTATCCCAGAATGTACCAGGGTGATACCACAACCACCCTGCGACTCCACTGCTTGCCTTCACCACTTTCAAAGCAGCCATGTTTGGGCTGAAGTGTCTTGGAGAGAGAGAAGGAGCATAGCAAACAAGACCACACGGTTCAGCTCTGTTTCCCAAGATGTGGCACAAGGCTAGGGGAAGGACAGTCACACAACAGCCTGACAGCATGTTTAGAGGCACCAAGACATATGACTTTTTTCCCAGTTGTGGAGCACAGTTGTGCAAGCACAACTCCAGCACCTCACATGTCCCATGCATCAAATCAAGCAAGCCATCAGCCTGCCATTGTCATCCTGGGGTATATATCTAATTAAAGCAGTAACTTTGATGCTGCATTTTTCTGGTGGCCAGAACACCAAGAAATTGTGAGATTACTAACACTAAGGAAGCAGATGAGTTACCTAAGCATAAAGCACAGTTAGCAGCTACAGCAGCTGTGGACATCATATCAAAACCTAGAGAAGCTTTAAGTACATTTGGGGTTCATTGCAAGGGATGCCTCTAGAGGTCACTTGTCCTTTGGACTCATCATACCATACTTGTCCCCTTTGGAAAGCTGGGACATCAGATCACCTGGGATTTAGAGTCATTAAAGGACATACTTTATGATCCTTCCTTACTTCTGGTCCATTGCTTTCATTTCTTACTGCAATTCCGTACTTTTAATCTTTTCTCCACAACAGTGAGAATAGAAATGTACTTTTGAAAAAAAAAAAAAAAAGAAGTACTTTCAAAAACTCTGAAGTTTTAATTTACTCATTCCCAGGATCTGGACTGTAAGTAAATCATATTATAGAATTATAATATAAGGCACATAAAAATCAAAACAATTGGCTATGTTGGTTTAATCATGGAATTGAAAGACTGTGAGCATGACAGCTAACTAAGTTTGCTTTCCAATAGCTTTGTCTCATGACAAATGAGCTTTTAAACTCCATTATAGAAGACTGCAGCGGAAGGTCACCCTTAATAGATACTGGGGACGCATTATGAATGTCCTATTTCAGGAACAGCTGTGATCAGAGCTTTCTCCTTTTTAATTATCAGAAGAGGAAGATGGGAGAAAAAAATATAAAAAAAAATCAAACCAGAACCTAAACTACAGTGGATTCTCTGGTGTCTAATTTAAGTTCATTTATCATTGCATTTTTCTTCTTGATGAGAACATTAATAAGGATCTTTCTGCTGTAGTGACACGTGAAGAACTCAGTGTCAAAGACCTCTGTGTTCCTAATAAGTTTTGAAACCTCAATCAAATTTACAAGGAAGATATTGGGACCAACAAACAGACAGATTTATTACCATATTGACACAGACACTGTGACAATGCAGGCTTCCCTTACTAAGGAAACAAGCTAAAGATGAGAAAATAGAAGGGTACATACCAAAATCCCATCCACAGTCACTTCAGTTTTGCATGTCTTTCCTTCCCTTCTTTCTGATCTATATTTTTTCTGTGCAGAGGGTAAACTCTTGCAAACTCTTCAGGGCAGAGATATTATCTAAACACAGAGGGAAAATGTGCTGACTGATGCCTCTGTCTTTATTGAAGATCTTTAACTGGATGCCGAGGGTAGCTGGGGCTTTGCATTTCTCAGTTAATATTAAACTTGGAACATAGCTGGAGATAACATTGGATCCTGAAGAATCAGTCAGAGAAAATTCCTATTAGACATGAAAAATTTATTTGAAATAAGCAGTACAGGATTGGACCATTATCTATTATTAATCCTTTTTTCAAGCTAAAGTAATTATGAGATAAACAAGTTCTGTTCTTGCAAAAAAAAGGAATAGTCCCCAGTGTTTTCAGAAAGGATGGATTTTATTCTGTAATTGCCTTTTTGCAGAAAGTCATTGGAAGACTAGACAGGAAAGATACTTGTTATTTTTTGGCAAACTAAGTTGGTACATGTTTTATTTACTTTCGACCGGAACATTTCTACTGAAATTCGAGATAGAACCAAACACTCTAGAAGGCTAGAATCATAATTAACTGAAAACAAACAGTGCCACCATATTATTTTGCTTTCTATATATACTTACACAGTCACTAAATATATTTTAACTCTCAGTCCGATGCGCAAACACATATGTTATGCAAAAGCACCCACACCACAAAGAAGTAAGTAAAGCCCTGACTATTTCCACTGCATTAGCACGTACAAGTTGTACACCAGGCAGCAGGAGATGGCATTTGACTCAGGTGATTAGTGGCTTCCACCTTTAACTGTGTTCTATTCATTTACAGAGTACTGCACATCAGTGTTCTCCTGCATCAGCTTAAACCCATCTGTTTCTAACTTTTTGTTTTGTTTTGTTTTGGTTAGGTAATGTTTGGATGCATTGCATTCCAGGGAGCTGCCTTTTTGCTTACTTATGTTTGTAGCTTTACAGGGGCTTAGTTCCCTTGGGTACAGTTTTCTCTCAAGTACTGCATTCAAGAGGCAAAAAGTTCTTGAAGTGGACATAAATTACATTTGGCTGAGCACAAGACTCAATCGATATACTTTAAACATTTGAATACTTCCTGAAATGCTGCTGGCACGCCTGGGTTTGCTAAATAGACGCTGGAGGGAAGTTGAGGAATTAACCATAACCTCAGGAGACCAGTGTGCTGAGGCTCCATCTAGAGTCAGTGGAGAGAGATTGGCTCCAAAATTAGCCTCCTTGCAGAGCTTGTTTTTCTCTGTTGGCTGCAAAGATGCTTGGGGAGACCAGCTTTGCTATTCTGGAGTTATTCTTTCTGAATGTTTCCTAAAAACTTTTTCATAATCCCTATACAATGAGACTAAGTGCCCAAACCTGCTCTATACACACCTAATCTTGTGCTGGCTTCCATGGGCTTTGGATCAAAATTAATGGCCAACTTACAGAGCTACTGCACGGGAAGCTTGCTTTCAAATAATGCTTGTGCACGGCATTGAATGGGCATTTTATGTAGAGAATGGAGCTTTTTCCTCACAGTTATCACCAATGTGCTCACCGGTGCAAACACATTGGAAAATGTTCTGTAGTTGTATGCAGACAAATGCATTCACACCAAAGCTTAAAAATAAAAATCAGCTGTTATTTTAATGTTTAACCTCCATCTTAGCTCATCTAGACTCCAAAAGGGCATGATGCGTTAGTCCAGGACAGTCCAAAGGAGACTACATTTTGAAGCACAGACTATGACTTAAATACCTCCACAGAAGAGTTGGGTTTGCCCAAAGAGTGTTAACTACTGGTAAATTAATCACAGAAAGATGAGCTGCTGTACCATCACATTGAAACTGATTATTTAAATCTGTGCTTCCTGTTTACCCAGTTCCTCTCCCTTTCCCCCAAAATAGCTGAACTATTTCAATATTTGGCACACTTTTTTAAGAACACAAAACCCTTGTTTTTGATGATTATCAGGAGTCAGTCCTTTTTATCAAAATGCTAAAGTATATGGAAAAAATAGTTTAGAAAGGATAAATTCTACCTCTTAAAACTTCATATAAGTGTTGTTTGCAAGGCTTATTTAGCATCTCACTGTGAGTGTGACCATTGTCAACACTACACCAGACCAGCTGAGGCTTTGTCTAGTCAAGCCTTGAAAACGTCCAAGGACAGAGCTACTAAGCACTAGCACAGTCCTACTCTTGCTCTGCTGTTTCCAGACCCCTAACAAAAAATGTTGCTGCTGGTTCCCTTGTGCTTTGTAAAGCTTCCACTTCTCAAGAAAGTCCTATGTACTGGAATAACTTGAGTGAAAACATTGTACAATTATACAAAATACCATATCTGAAAGGCAACTGGAGAAGATCTACAAGCTATTAAGGACTATATGCTAACTTCATCACCTTTCTGCTTTTGCTCCAGCCTCCACTGGTTTATGCTGGCACTTAGCATGATGTCTGCAGGGCTTCCCTTAGTCTCTGATGGAGACAATGAAAATCTTCCCACTGCATTCTCTCACTTTTGGGTTTGGCTCTGTTTTGCTTCTGGAACTATAATGTTACCATTGCTGATCCAAGACCAATAGTCCCAGGTTGCTAAAACAATAAATCTAACAGCTCAGTTTCTTAAATCCTATCTTTTTTCACCTTTCTCTAGGTTGGAAAAATCCACAAGAATGCTGCCCGCAAAAGAGAATACCATGTGCTGTTCATGGTAATCACTACAGTTATCTGTTATCTCGTGTGTTGGATTCCCTATGGAGTTATAGCATTACTTGCAACATTTGGTAAGCCAGGTGTGGTGAGTCCAGTTGCAAGCATCATACCTTCCATCCTAGCAAAAAGCAGCACTGTTTGCAATCCAATTATCTACATACTTATGAATAAGCAGGTAAGATATATATTATTTTTAAATTGTATTTTCTTCAGCATCTGTTAGGCATTCTTGGCCACTGTGACTATCAGTCCTATAGATGTGTCTTTGGGAGAAGGGCATTCGAGGCTTGTCCAGACGATATCACTGGAGTCTTAGGGTGGAAGCATTTGCAGTCAACATAATATATTGCTAGATAGGAAGAACAGATAAACATTTGCTTACTGAAGTTACTTGTGTTCTTCTGAGGACACACTGGGTGTTAATTTGTATGCTGCAGAGTTGCCAAAGGTATCACCATCTATTTACAAGAAGAATACTCAAACATTTTGGGGGAGGAGGGAGAAAAGAGGGACAAGAAGAGGAAGGGTTTTCATGACCTTGAAAATGATATAAAGGAGGAGACCATTGGCAAATACTTAGCATTTTCATGACAGCTCCCCTTGAAAACAAATGGTCGCTGCAATTACAGTTTTTGTGGACTTCTACATCCTTCCTGTTAAATTCCCAGTTCAGCTACATGCCAAAATAGATAATGAATTTTGTCTCACGAGGACCAAGGCCAATTCTAACATTTCTACAATCTCAGATGCAGTTCAGGTCCCTCATTCCTGTAAATGGCATTTTTCAGTACACAAAAGTAAACTGCCTAATGTTACTGTGCTGACAGTTCTGAGTCTAAAGTTTGATAATGGCAGATCTGTTATTTTTAAAAGTGTTTTACAGTAAGATATTTAGAAAAGATGCATATTTTGTGAAAATGTCTTATATTTTTTATTACATTACGTGTTAGAGGTTGTTCTCAATTTCCTTTCTTCGTTATGTCCATTACACTGTTATAAAGCAAGTAAACCCCCTTTATGCTTTCTTGCTCAGTGTATACTGGAGCCTACCCTTAGTATTTATCAACAGCAGCATTATATTATTATGGAGTCTAGATAGATAAGGGAAAAGTTGAATGTAACAGCCAAATATATTCCAACTCTGCCACAGCCTGAGATCATTCTTTGCCTGGTTCATCTAACCTAAATTTCTTAAATAAGGAATGAACCTAGTCCTGGAGTTTGAGGGAAATACTCAGGCAAGCCATGAAACCTCCCTGAAATCAGAAGAAAAAAGTGCTATTGCCTTCCCCAAGATGAGGACTTCATTTCCAAAGTCTGGTTTGATCTAACATTGACAAAGATAGAAAGCTCCATTTGAAAAGTGCTAATGCTGATGCGAAATACTAACTTTTTCTCCTTCCCCTTACCTTTTACAATTATTATGGAAACTTCTCAACAGCAGCATCTGTCTTGCTTCTTTATTCTCTGAGCACTTTGACTAACATCCTTGACTTCCACAAGATCATCTGACCGTGCTGTGATCACTGGAGCAGGCTATAACAGTCATCACAAGTACATTTTTGCATTTTCTTTACATGTGGAACTTATCCCAAATAGCAGGAGTATAAATGCCAGGGGAAAGATATGGCTCCTAAAACACATGAACTCAGTACAGAGACTTAGGTGCCTCCACACGTCTCAGGAACAGAATCACATGCACAGTTACCTGTGCTGACAACATGGCATCCACAGATACACACACAATTAAGGCTGTTTTTATATTCTCAAAGTGCTCCAAGCAGTTATTGAGAATTGTGTATTCATAAGCGTCAAAGGCTTATGAGCCAGTCACGCTGCTGTGGGTGTGATGAGGCAAAAAACAAAGGCTCACTGTTGAGAAAAATTTGATTAGCAAGAATAAAACCAGGGTGCTTGCACATCACAGGAATGCAGTGAGCTGTCTAAAATCACCCTTTCCTTGCAGTAGCTGCCTCTTTCAGCTACAAAGTAAATACTTCTGAGTGCTTGTGTTTTAATATGGGGTTTACTTTTGATCCAGTTCATCATTTCTTACAAGGAAAGATCAGTGTGGGATGATCGGTCTACGTGGGGAAGATCTGTTAGGACGGTTTTGAAGCAAGGCAGGCTGCTTCTTAGCAGCAGGAACCATAAAGGCTGTGCAATGATTCAGGAGCACCATGGCAGGGAGCTGGAAACATTTTCTCATATGTCCTTCCTTCGACTCCAGTCACATGCGAGGCCAATGTATTACATTTCTCTCTTTGAACCCTGAGAATGTTTCATTTGTTTCCCGCTGCCTACTGTTCCACAGCTGCCACCAGTTAACAAAAAAATGCAAGAGGGCAAAGTCAAATCACTCTTGGAGGTTGGATCATTAGTTGCCAGCTGGTAGTCACTGTATGGGTTTGGGTTTTTTCATAGTTAGCTTCCTTATTGTTGCAGAAATCAAGACAAAAA
The DNA here is from genome assembly GCA_002844005.1 of Limosa lapponica baueri. NCBI lineage: Eukaryota > Metazoa > Chordata > Aves > Charadriiformes > Scolopacidae > Limosa > Limosa lapponica. The sequence continues at coordinate 213,178 of KZ506011.1, forward strand.
AAATCTCTCCTGATAAGCAGCTCAGTCAGATTTGGGGTAAATACTTTTCACTGTAATAAAATCAAAATAATAGCTAATGCCTAGCATTAATCTGCAGCTCTCATCTGCTGTGCCACTGTGTATTAGCAGTAAAAATAATTGTTTTTATCTGACACTGAGGAATGAGCTTCACTCAAAAAGGATGCAACACATCCTTCCGTCTGTTCCCTTTCCTTTCAGAACAGGCACAATAGTAACACCCTCATCCCATGCGTCACCAGCATTCATGACACCTCAGCTACTCTATAGTTGTTCTCATTCTTTTTTGTAAATTTAACACCTCAGGAAAAGCTGTCTTCCCAGCACTCAGCTTTTCGGGGCTTTGTGCTTAGCTGAGAATTGTCACAGCAGGCTGGTGCCTCCCGACATAGAAATTATCTGGCCTGCATTTTTCAGTCCTCTCTTTTTGCATGTGAGATGCCACAGTAGGCTATTTACTCCTGCATCTTCTAAAGACACTGACAACATATGGCTTAATTTTTAGTTCTCTGTACATAAGCTAACCTTTTTGCTTTTGGACTTGCCCTGAAGATTGCAAAACGGCATTGGTTGACTGCAGCTGTGCTGTTAGCTTCCAGCTATCATAAATCAATGTGGAATATCGTGGAACCATCAGCCTCTGAGTCAGCCTTAAAACTCATCCTACAGAGTACACGTTTAAATTAACTCTCAAGCAGGCCCTGAGTCACTTTCATGGTTGAAGAACCCCAGAGAAAAAGTTTTGTCTTTGCTGTTGCATTCTGCACTGACCCGAGGCGATAAAATGCTGGGGAAAATGATGAATTTCTTTCCAGTCGCAGGCACTCCTTCAGGTGGGATGGCTTGGGGCACACCACCCTCCTCCTTCCTCTGCTCTCCTCCAGGAGGACAGAGATGCGCTTTTTAAGCTGGACTGTTGCTGGGCTGATAACATCACGCCAGGCAGACGTTAAACTTTGTTGACAAAGCTGTAAAGCACTAAACTGCCTGAGACTGAGTAAGGGGAAGCTGAAGGAGACAGTAGAGCAGGAGACTCTGCTTTCCCTGTTCTCTCGCTATGGATGGCTCTTTTGCTCCTTGTCATCACAGCCTCCTGTGCCTAGGGAAGCCCTCCCCAAAGGGCAGGACCCCAAAAATGTGGACCATAGCCAAGTACCATGACAGCTGGGCTGGTACTGACCCCCAGTTGCCAGGGCAAGCTGGGCAGGGTCAGCATGCTTAGGCTTTCAGTGCATCAGTCTTTTATAGTTATGCAGATTTTCTGTTTCATCTTCTCTTACCTCTTTCAGTGTCTTTTATTCCCATCACAGCTCCCTGTCAAGTTCGCATTGTCTCTCTTCAAACTTCCACCCATGCAGCCACCCCAAACAGATTTTTAATGACACCTTCAACTACCTTCCTTTCACCGTGACAGAAACCTGCTTGTGTAACATGCAAGCAGGTATTAAGCATTCACCCGAGAAATACAGAGCTTCGCCGTAGCCATGGGCTTGTTGTTGAGGAGATGATTGCTCAGGGCATCTTGCTTTCATATATTCCATAGAAAAGCACAGGGACCCCGTCATAGAAGAGTTTTCTGGCTGGTGTAACTGTGCTTGAGGACATACTGCACTGAGAAGGGATCATTAGTTGGATAACATAATGGCATGGAAGCTTTTGAGGTTAACCTTATCTTACATATCAGAGGTTCATTTTTTATTGATACAGAAATCAAGATATGAATAATGAGTGCTTGAGAGAGTATGGTTATAGATGAGACACAGTGAGACTGAGTGAAGCTGCACTTGCTATTTCGCATAATTTCAAGTTAGCCCACAGAGAAAACAGGAGTTTGCTGCATTGGTACTGACAGCCAAATTTAAGTCAAATTAAACTTGTATCACTCAAAGATTTACAGAACCAATCACTTGGAAGCCACTGATCAGATTACAAGCCACAACCTTTGCTGGTATAAAATAGCCTTGCTCCACCGCAGCTCATGGGCTTCCCGCTAATTACTTCCACACATTTAGTCCCTCAGGTAGTGCATCTAAGGCTCCCTAGACTACTGAAACTCAGGCTAGCACATTTAATACTGTTATGCATATTACAATTTGGAAAAAAGCCCACCCAAACCCTGTGATCAGCAATGTGCTATTTCTGGTGTCAGAAAGTGCCTCTGAGCAAAAGTAAGGAGGGAGAGTGTGAGGGAAGGGATGTATTAGATGTGAGTAAAAGTCCCTGATTAGCGGTTTGATTTCTACTCTCTGTCTTCTCGTATTAAAATCATTGCACTTTTGAAAATAGAAGCTGACCCTGTCATTTTCCCCAAGGATTTGGAGAAGTGATGCTGAAAAGAATATATACACTTACTTGAAAATAATTAATGCTGTGACCTTTCCAAATTTATCATGTACTGGGGAGATGCGTGGGCTGGGTGAGGGAGAAACTAAATAGAAAGAATGAACAAATTAAGCCGATTACAAAGACTTTTTTTTTTTTCTGGAGGACAATAAGATTTGAATAATGATAGTGTACTTAAGAGTATTCCTCAATGAAACCTGGACCCAGGGCGTGCAACTGGGCTTCTTATGAGTGAGCACTTACTGTTGTTCCAATGGGACTACTCACACATTGAATTGTCTTTGGGTTTATCTTCACTGTTCATGCACAAAAGGTGAGGAAGCAGGGGAACATTGCTGGAATCTGATGTGCGATAAGCAGGAGTTAACCCAGCAGGGAAGTGGAGTTTCCCCGGCAGGTTAGAAAGGAAAGGTGTTTCCGTAGTATTTTGCTACATTAGGATGCATGATAGCACACCATCCAGAGAACTTGTACTGACTCAGATCACAAGTCAGACACCTCCCAGGCATGCTGTGGCTATGGTGTTCCCCAGGAACCTGCACCACCACCACCACTTGCCTCTCACCTAGTGGGTCACTACCCATGCCAGCCCCCTCTACCAGGGCCTTCATGAAACATCCCTGCTGCCAGACCAGGAACAAGGAGTCCTTCTTTCTTTAATGATAATCTGTCTGTGCCTCGTATACGCCGTTTTCTAACAACCCTTTTCAGTCCTTCTTGATCTTATCTTATGCGCTGAGCAGGGAGAAATGCATACGCACTTTGGGAAACAGAGCTACATATATGATAGTCATAAAAAAAAAAACAAAACCCCTTAATATTTCCCAACTGGCTGTATAACAGTTGTATTTTCACAGTCAATTTTCATGTGGTATTGTGCAATTTTCAGTTTTTCCAACAAAAGGTAATGTTTCATTTTTAATGCTGCAGGAACATGTGCATAAGTTAATGCTGTCTACTGTGTGTTTTATTTTTTTTAAAGCTGCTCATTTTCCCTCTTGGAAAACTAAGATATTTTAGTTGCGTGAAGAAACAAAACTACAGATCTGGAAAGACAGTATACAATGCAGGGACAATTGTGTCAAGCCTAATTTTATGCACCAATTGGAACACACCTATTAAGTCCTGAAAAGAGACCCTATTTGTTTAGTTCATGCCCTTCTAGACTTTTGTGGGCTTACTGTAAGATTTATTGTCCTATGCTGTTACAATTTTTCATTAAAATTAATGTATATGCTAATATTCATGATCTCTTTTTTTCATCTCTTCACTGCTAGCTGGGCTGACTTTGAGTAAATAATAGTCAACATAAAGAAGTGATGTTCCATTACCTTCTCAGTCATCTGGAAATCACAAGAATTTTTGTCCAAATAGAATTGCACACTTGAGCTCTTAAGTTGACAATGGGCAAAGTCAAAATGATCTTTTAGTGCAAAATACTCTAAGTAAAATACCATGGTATGGTTCAGAAGTGTTTTGACTTTATTTCTCTCCCAATGCAGTGTTATGACTTTTTTAAGTTGAGGAGCAATGAGAAGAAAGGTCTCAAGGGCACCTTTGCTGCTGTCATAAGGTATAACTGCATTTTACACAGTGAGTTCAAAATTACTTTAGGAATTTATCTTGCAGCTCATGACAAAAAAGATCCATTCAGGAAAATAATCTGTGCATTTAACTAAGGTCCCAAGCAGCCCCAACCAGCCCTCATGCTGCCCCAGACTACATCCTTGGTACAGCCTGCTTGAGTATGTTGACATGAGCTCAGCCTTGTCTTGCCTGCTGTGAGGATGCTCTCTGGGGGCTGGACTGGCTTCAACATCACAGAAGTGTTTAGGACTTGCTTCTTTATACTCCGGGCAAAAGTAGGAAGCAGGGAGCCAGGCCACCTCTCATACAAGCAAAATATTAATTAAAGTTGGAAATGAATACACATGAATGAACACAAATCCAGGATAAGTACATGTGGTTTAAACTATGTAATGACTTGGAATTTACAGCTAGGGAACATAGTAATGGAAACTACATCCAGTTAAAATAGATTACTTTCTGGAAACACAGAAAGTGAAGGGCAGCATTATCTATTTACTTTATATATGATTTTATACAGTATCTAATATGTTGATATCTCTTCCTGTACTGCTCTTTTCATAGCAGTGGAGAAACATGGGGTTTCATAGAAGTGGGAAGAGACCTCCATATTAGACAAGGGAAATGAACAGCTCAGAACAGGAAAATGCAATGAGTAGGGTTTGTGGCAAAGCCAATGGGATCCTTTTGTAGTCCATATCCACCCTGCAAAAGAAAACAGGCATTTCTGAAAGACTCCAAAGAGAGTGAAGCTGAGATCAAATATGAAGTGACAAGCAGCACAAAAAGCAAGAGGGAGGATGCCTCCAGGGTCCGAACTGGAGCCAATATTTTTTGATATCTTCATCAAAGACATAAGAGGATTGAGTGCACCCTCAGACGACACCAAACTGAGTGGTGTCATTGATATACTTGAGGGAAGGGAAGGGCTATCCAGAGGAACCTTGACAGGCTTGAGGAGTGGGCTTGTGTGAACGTTATGAAGTTCAACAAGGCCAAGTGCAAGGTCCTACACCTGGGTTGGGGAAATCACCAGTATTAATATAAAATGGGGAATAAATGGATTGAGAGCCACCTTGCAATACTGGTGGATGAAAAGCTGGACATGAGCTGTCAATGTATGCTTGCAGCCCAGAAAGCCAACCATATCCTGGGCTGCATAACAAGAGGCTTGGCCAGCAGGCGGAGGGAGGTGATTCTGCCCCTCTTCTCTGCTCTGGTGAGACCCCACCAGGAGTACTGCATCCAGCTCTGGGATCCCAGTACAGGAAAGACATGGACCTGATAGAGCAGGTCCAGAAAGGTGCCATGAAAATGGTCAGATGGCTGGAAGACTTCTCTACTGAAGAAAGACTGAGAGAGTTGGTTTTCAGCCTGGAGAAGACACTGGGGAAACCTTGTTGCAGCCTTTCAATATATGTAAAAGAGGCTTATGAGAAAGGCAGATGGAGACTTTTTAGCAGGGCCTGTGGTGTGACAGGAAAAGGGGCAATGGTTTTAAACTGAAAGAAGGTAGACATACTGAATGTAAAGAAGAAATTTTTTATGATGAGGTTGGTGACACACTGGAACAGGTTGCCCAGAGAAGTGTGCATGCCCTACCATGGGAATTGCTTAATGCCAGGTTGGACAGGGCTTTGAGTAACCTGGTCTAGTGGAAGGTGTCTCTGCCCATGGCAGGGGGATCGGACTAGACGATCGTTAAAGGTCCCTTCCAACCCAAACCATTCTATCATTCTATGATATAAAAAGTAATCTTGTCATATAACATGCTTACTAGCTTTTTTCCCGTTTCTTCTACTTATTCTGTAAATTTAGATGACTAACCTGTTTCTTCAGAGGCTGAAGTGATCAGTGTCATTTAGAATAAGCCCCTAGGCATGATGAAGGTAAACATATTGATCTATTTGGACAAGTCAACTTTCAAAACAAAGTATAGTTGAAGCTCAACTGAATAGGTCACATCCAGCCTAGTGCATTTTCATTGAGATTAGCTTAGAAAAGAGGGGCCATTGCCTCAACCGTTTCCTGACAACCTTGCTGGGGATGCTGGTCAATAGAAAGGGTCATCATCCCACTTACCCTAGCAGAGACAGGGAAATCAAAGTTAACTGCAGTGGTTGAATGCCAGGAGATTAACATTGCTGCCTGTTTGACGCCTAGCAGGGAAATATCTGTAGGAAAAGATTTGACCTTTAAAATCATTGTCACTATCCCAAAGGCAATAAAACAAGAAACTGTGTAAGGATTCAAAGAATCTGTAGAGTTACACATCTCAACTTTTCTCCAGTACAGGGAAAGCAGCTTCAGTCAAATTGTTTGCACTTGCCTATCATGATCAGCCTATAGTTGTGCTGGGAGCTTCAGGACGCCATTTACAACCAGCTATTTTTCATACATTTCAACCTGTAACACTAAACCTGCAGGGTAGATTGAGAGATAAATGGAAGTTTCCAATATCCAGAGGTTACTACAGAAACAAGGAATGTGGTATATTCACAGCTAAGAAAAAGATGTTAGAATTCTTACAAGCAAGGCCCCTTCGTATCCTGTTTGCTCATGCAAGTATACACCAGCAGAAATACAGGCAAAGCCATATTGCTTTGCTGTCTTTACATGTACATCTGTCCTCAAGGGAGAGCCTGTATAGTCAAGAGCTCAGTCAGTGCTAAGTGAAATGCAGGAAAAAAGGATAAGGTATTATTAATGACTGTGCTCTTTCTGACTTGCTGTTACAAGAAGAAGTTGGGTGAAAGCACTTGGCATTTTTGTATCTTTTTCGGAAAAGATTTCCAAGTTTGGTGTGGACAGTTAAGGTCCTGCAAAGGTGTACAGGATCTACAGGTAGACTGAATCTGTGCTGCTTTTCAAAATAGCATTGCCAAGCCACACTGAGCTGATGTTATGGAACCTTCTGTTGCAGTGATCTCAGCTGCAATGACAGGTCAGTGATCAGACTGAATTTTAGCCCACGCCTTGGTCTGGCTGAGGTCAAGCATTAATTTAGCCTCAGAATTCCCCATTTTAATTCTAGTGCTTCCACTTTTCTATAATATGCCCACATTTGACAGGTAGGACTCCAGCTAGGTATTTGCTGCAACTTACCGTTTCAAAGCTGAATGCAGGCATAGGTCAGCTGAAGAAAACAGAATCTCTAATGCAATGTAACAGATTATATAAACAAAGAATTTAGTTGCTTTATGAGGACAATCAAACTCAACAGATGAAAAAGATTTGAAAAAGTAAGTGTAATCCTGGAGGTAACAGAACCTCCCATCTTCCTCTCCTGTTCAATCACTGAATAATATCTAGTGATGAGGCTGTGACATGATACCAAAATTTTATCTAGAGCAGGATGTTTTTGTACATTTTGTGTCAACTGACATTACTTCTCAGAGTTTTACTGTGTCTACCAGGTATATCTTTGTAGTCATGTATCCAGCTAACAACTGAAGCAACAATCATTTCAGATTAGGTGGATGGAGAAAAAAGCAAAATGAGATTTCCTAGTCAAAGAATATTTTTCAGCATTTACGTAACCTCCTCTAAACAGATGTTGTTAATTGAATTAATCCTCAGTATCCTTGTGAAGCAGATAATTATAATCATCTTAGTTTCACACCAGGAGAAATTTGAGGATCAAAGCTTAAAATACTGCTCAAACCCTCATGAAGTTGCATGGCAAGTCTCATTCAAATCTGTAGAACTTTATTTTATGATTTAGTCATGATGTCCTTATTTCTTTGGGGCAAAAAATCCTACTGTACTCAAGGAAATAATGGTTGCCACAGTATGGAAAACACAACATAAAACTATACTGATTCTGTAATTCATTAACTAAATCCTTTTTCATTATAAACTGCATCATTTAATGCAATTTGACAGTGTCCAAATGAAAACAAGTTTGAGGTTCCTTCTCTTTTGAAGTAGAAGCTGTTGCAGAGCTTTATTCCTCTGATGTTCAGTACATTACTTCCTTTCAAACTAAGTTTATCTGTAGCCAGTTTATAAACCTTATTCTTGATTTACTCAAGGAGCCCCTTTTCCTTGGTAGTTGTCTTCTCTTCATACTGGAACACCGCAAACAGATCACCTGTATCCATATTGCTAGGCTGAACTAGTTTAGTTCTTTTCATTTCCTCCAGTGACCTAGGCTCCCCATTTAGGCTGATCTTTTCTCCCTGATATTCAGTGACAGGACAAGTGGGAACAGTTCAGAGCAGTGTGAGGGGAGGATCAGACTAGGTATTAGGAAACATTTCTTCTGTCAGTATTTAAAAGGCATTGGGAAAATGCTCTTAATAATGCACTTTAACTTTTGGTCAGCCTTCAAGTGGTCAAACAGTTGGAGTAGAAGACCATTGTAGGTCCTTTCCAACTGGAACTATTCTATTTTATCCTATCCTACTGATGTCAAATCTAAACACAATTATGAACATCTTTAGTACTAGTTTGCTATACATAACCTAATGCCCAAAAGTATTCAGTGTTCTTGATACTGTGCAAATGTCTACGACCAAGACTATGCCCAGTTGCTATGACTACTGTGTAGTCATAGCAAAAGCAGTCCTGCAAAGGTCCTGTCTTTCATTAGATGCATTCCCTTGCTTTGTAGGCAATGGCTCACTCTTGTGGCATGGGTATGTGGTGGCAAAAGCAACAGTCTGGTGAATGACACATTGGCTTCATAGTGCCTTTATTTTCTATTTTTCCCTTGTATTAACACTTCTAGCTTTCTGAAATTATGAACAATTCCAATAAAACAGAATTATTCAAATTATAACCATTTTGGTAACCATGCTTGGGACTGTGTATTTCATCAGGGAAGAAACTTCATAGGAGACCACTAGATGTTAGTAGAGGACCAACACTTCAATGCATCAGGAGTTGTTTCTGTCTTGTTTGCAGTGCTTAACTCTCTGGATTATTAAGTTCAGAACCTGGACTGAAAACAAGAACGTTAGCTCTACGGTGATTTCTTAAATCTCTTTATTCTATCTAAATTAGGACTGGATTTTCAGAAATGAGTGTTTAGAAATATGCAGAGGTTGATTATCTAGGGTACAACTATTCTATACTGAGTACTTAATGGATGACCCTGCTTCAGGTGTAATATTTTATCCCTTTAGGGGAAATACTTACTCAAGACCTTACAACTCACCCAGGGTTTTATAAGACTTCTGTGTATGCTGGCTTTAGACCAACAGGAGTACACCACAAGTAGGATTCAAAGGTTAACCAAAACCATATGGAACTTGTCTTCCTTTTCTCCCTCACTGCCCTCTCTCTCAGTGATGAACAACATTAAAATCAAGGGATTTCTATGTGAGTTATAGAACAAAAAAACAGGCAATTTTGTAACTTGTTGGGCTGTTTCCCAATAAAGCACTTTCTTGGTGCAAAATGTGGTTTATGCAAAATTAGAAGCTGTTAATTTTGCCAATTTTCTTTTCAACAGGGAAAAAAAATAAGGACAAAATGTCCCATTTCAGGCCAGATCTCCATGCCTAATCCACTACAACTCGATTCCTGTGAAATGTATCTTCAGTGAAAAACGTTGTCCTTCACCCAGGCAGATCAAGCTCACTGGCCAGACTGCACCCCCCCACGCACCAGTGCAAGAACAGTGGTGGCTCAGCTAAGGGAGGACACAGTGTGATGCAGCTCAGCCCAGAAATCTAATTTATATAGGAACACACAGAATAAAGCTGAGCTGTAATTCTCTGAAGGCATCTGTCTGTAATTGGCTATTTTGACAGTCCAAGGTTTTCTATGGATTTTTTTGATAATTTGTTTTGGTTTTGTCTGAGATAAGAAAGAAATTGGAGAAGAATTAAAAATTCCATCAGAATAGAAATTCTGATTTCTCAACCCAGTCGGATCTGTTCCTGTATTGCTTACACATAAAACCAATCACAAATCAAACCACCAATAGTAATTTCTAATTCTGTCTTAGGTAAAATCAATACCTAATTGGCTGCAAACGAGGATAGAAGTAAAACTGGAAAGACTTGGTTTCCATCTCTTATACCCACAACTTACCACACTGGAGCTCTCATTGCCTGAAAAACAGTGCGAGCTTGGTAACAAGAGCCCTCATGCAGCAGCAGGATGTGTATCTGGTAATTAACAGGTTCTTCCAGCATTCCCATATCAGAGCACCTCCAGTATGTCGGTCATAGCAACTGATGGAAAGATAATTTTGGAGAACAGAAGCTGTAGCAACAGGGGAGGTGGTATGGGAATCTGGGGGAATGGAGGGCTCATAAGAACCTGCATTTTAGCCAGAGGCAGAATGAAAGGTAGTGCTGAGGAAGACTCAGTAGATAAAATGCCCAAGAGCTGCTGAAGTTTTTGTGTGTGTGAGTGTTAGCAGAATGTAGGACAGTGACCCACCCTCAAGCAAAAAGTCCCTGAGCAATTCACACAGGAAGATAGCCAATGGTATTCTATTACAAAAATAACCTCATGAAAATAAGGCTTTGGATTTCCTTGCGCAGTGTTCTTGGTCTCAGTCTAAGCAAAGCTCCGTAAGGCATATCGAGAAGAACCGTTTTCCCTAAATAAGCATTACACACATAGGCACGGATAGGCAGCTCATAACCCACAACAAAAAAAAACACACAATAAGATCACATTTCTACATTTATTAATGTACTTTAGTCATAGTGGTATTGGGGCAGGAATATATCAGCATAAACACATCACAGTCAGCTGGAGTCTTTCCTTCAACCCTCGTGGGCTGATCCAGGGTCCATGGGTAAAGAACTGAAGAAACTGGGTAGGTAGAACAGCGTATCGACTATGACTAAATAAACACATACATTTTTCAAGTGTCAAAATACTTCTTGTTGTTATGCTTTGAACTTTCAGCAAAATGGGAGTTATTTCAAAATGATCTGGAATCACTCATCCCATATTATAGTAGTAATAGACCTTTCATTTCTCTTCATGAAATAAAATGTTACTGTAGGGACTAGTAAATTTGCTGCCGCCTCCGTCAGTCAGGATCCATCAATCACACTGCAAAGCCCTAAACAATTCTGACTTAATGAAATGGGAATAGGAAATAAAGGCAGGAACCATTTTGTTGCTATTCACCAAAGTTCTTTGCCTGTTCTTGCTCCTCACATTGCTATAGAAAACTTTTCAAGTTTCTCTTAGGCAGAAGGAATTAACTTCACATATGCTACCCCTTTTATATACTGTATGGGTTTTAGTAGCTCTATTTAAAGCCAGGGAAGAGCACGTGAGATAAATACGACAACTGGTCTTTTTTTCTCCACAGTGAAAAACCCCATTGAAAGCAACAGTGCTGTCTTAAACCAATGTGTGTTGAAGACATAGTAGCGTTGTTAATATTGTGCTTTCACATGTACAACCAGTCCCTTTGAAACTCAGCAGCCGTGCTGGTTACATTGAAGTACAGGAAAAGTTTCTTTGTCTCCCCTAACAAAATAGTTTATGATCCCTGCAGATTTGATTTCTCATTTTGTTCACTTTACATGACAGAGCAAATTTCATGAGGATTTATCTGAAAAGAATACTTTTAAATGATCAAGGATTATCTGAATAGCATGCTATATCCATGAAAATAAGCTAATATTCCTCAGACATTGGTATATGCTCTTTTGTTTCTGCCTTCCCTGCTCTTCTACCACAGAACAACTTCATTAATATTATTTTGGTAACAGCTTATTGATTTGTTTTCTTCTCATCTCTACTGTTCTTGGGATGCTCCTGCTGCTCATTAAAACACCTAATGGCCTGATAGCTACATTCAGGCCCATGCATTTATAAAGTCTAAATTAGGTCCATCAGATTATCTAATCATTTCATTTGTATAAAAGAAAACAAGCACTAAAAGTAACTGAAAAACAACCAAACACCTCCAGCGAGGAATATTGCCTGGGAAGAAAAATAACATTGCTTGATCCAGTAGGAAGCTTCAGCAAATCCTCCTGTCCCTTTTTCTGAAAAAGTAGGTTCAGAAACAGGCCCAAAGCAGAACTTTCCCCACCCTTCCTTCCTGGTCACCTGCCCATACATCTATTCTCCTTGTGCTCAGGATATAGCACCTTATATGAGCCTTCTGGCTTACATGCCTCATGGGTAGCAAGGCTGGGCCTAGGGATAGATCTCAGGCACTTTCAGCTTACACAAGAGACACATCTCACATTTCTTAGCTTAATTTGCCAAAAATTTTTCCTACTGTCCCTGCCTTAATCCAAGGTGTGGATACTTTGAATCAGGAATGCCACCTACTCTACAAAACATCAGACTACTCACAACTCTTCTCTAGCTTCTCAAGGCATGTCCATGTTACACTTCCTTGAACTGCTATAAGAATGACTAAACTATGCTTAAAAAACAAAACAAAACAAACCCAACCAAATAAACAAAAAGTTTTTCTAGTTTTATAGAAAACAATCCCAAACCTCTTCCATTTCTGCCCGCAAAGGACCACATCTAACACGAGACATACCTGCAGCACATGGTAGCAACAGTGCAGGATGCAGCAGGATACATCTCCCTTCAGGCCTGAGGGTGGGGAAAAAAACACTGTTTAGGAGATGGGCCAGCAAAATATTTTAATGAGGAAGCTCAGTTGCAGTCAGACGACTGTCTGGGAACGAAGCAATTAACAGCAGCTGACACAGTCTGGAGTCAGCACAGGTACCAATTTTCCCCTCTGGCTGCTTCCATAAAATCAAGGCAGCTGTGATGTCTATTGCCTGTCCTCCTGAACCCCTCAGGGTTTTTGGAGATCTTTCGCAAGCATATAAGGAGTTGTCGCTTCAGTAATTATCCCTTATCTGTCAGCATCCTGTAACCAAGAGGATATTCGATTCATATTTGTCTATGGGCAGAAACAGGTCACCAGAGGAAATGAGTTTTCTTATTTCAGTTATCATACAGATGACTACAAGCACATAGAGGAGGTTGTTCAGAGTGTAGCAATGTAACCCCACAACTCCGCTGTCATTAGTCTTTTCTCAGTTTAATTTGTGGGATTCATGTGTTTACAAAGAAGCTGAGCCTCAGCAGAAGTCAATTACTGTTCATAACTCTACCTTTGTTCTTCATTTTAAGATCACATCCCACCACACTAAACCCGACAGGAGCAAGGTGAGCACTAACAGATGAGAAAACAAACAGCCAAAACCAATTAAGTGACTCTTAGGAAAGGCAGCGGTTCTGCCTTTGCTTTTGGTATGGTACATCTTTCTAGCTGTTTCCTTCTCCTTCCTTGCTGTGCTTTATCATTCCTTGTATCTCCCCCTACTTTCCCCTAGACCCCTTTCTTTACTTTTATAATTTTTAAGAATCCAGCAATCCCACCAGCAATAGCTCCACCTGTGACTTGTCACAACTTTCTTGAGCAGTCAGTTCTCTGGTGGCTACTCTGCCTCCAGGGAAAAAATCCCCACTATATTACTGGATTACAGTTAGTTCCCTGTAATTATAATATAGTCAGTTAGCATTTCCATCAAACTTAATAAGCATTTACTTCAACATCAGGATATTTTTAGGAAAAGGAAATAACACTTCTAACTTGCCTTGGGTATCAAGTCATGAAACTCAGGGATCAGGCTGTACTTAACGTCTACAAAAGTGCAGTAATTTCTTTGAAGTGCTCTATCTGGAGTAGCTTACCGCTGTAAGAAAGTAGAATCTAAATATTTAAAACAAGGAGAGATACACGTATGGAGTGGACATTGGCAGGCTTTGGGGTGCAGCAGATAAATCCACCCTATTCTGATGAAACAATCAAATTATCCACTAGTCACCCTGGAAAGATCAAGGTGCTGATGGAAGCATAGACTTCAAGAACAGAAGTCCAACCAAACCACAAGTGTTAGTGATCGATGAAGTAATCCCACAGTAAGCCACTACTTAATCATTGCTGCAGGTGCAGCTTCCTGCAGAAGAAGGTGGCGAGTGTGACTATAGCAAGACTGGCTCCTCCCTTGCTTGTCTATCTGTTCTTCAATGGGTTCACACTGGAGTCAAGACAGCAAGTTGGAGCAATCGTTCTGAGACGATTTTCAGCTCGATCACAACAGGTGGGCTAATAATGCAGATAAACAGACCAAAATGCCTGTATGAAGTTTGACTTGTCAGAAAACTATGCCCCTCAGAGCTGCTCAAGTGAAACAGCTGACTTCTATGAATAAAAAAGGTAAAAGGTGCCTCCTTCAAAGGCATATTGTTCAGAAAGAGGTAGTCCAATTTTGGGAATGAAACCTGAAAAAGGGTTGCCTCCCAGGATCCCTGAGATACTATCAGAAAGGTAATGTCACACCTCCTATAGCTGTCAGCGCTAAAGAGTATGGGGTAGACTAAGATGTTCTCTGTACCCAGTATATTTCATGAGTTTCAACCTCCTACTGAGATACTGGTTTGTATGCAGTGATACAAGAATATCCTCTCCCACGCCATCGACAATGAATTTTACTGCGCATTTTATCATATGAAATAAAATGATCATGTTTTGTTGTTTTTTTAAATGAAAAAAAGCAGAGTAAATGCAAAGTTGATGGATTTGAAAAGCATCAATTAGTTGCTTCATTCGTGCATCCCAGCACTCAGTTTATCCCCTAGTGTAGCTCATTGTTCTGAGTTTTCTGAGAGGTGCTAGTTGCATATCGTGACATTTAGCAATTATCCCCTCAACACTGCCTGCCAGGAGGCACAGGATGAGCTGCATGATTACTGGCTGCTGGGAGTTTATGTGATGGCAATCCCACTTTTAACATTCCACTAGCTTCATTGTCGGCATGGACGCAAGGTGACTCCCTGGGATGAAAATAGTGACTGTCACCTCCAGTGGCCCAACTCCAGCCACTGTGTAGTTCAAAGACTACCAAAAGCAGCAGAATACCTCACGTTAATGGATGTAAGCGGACTTGTAGTGGTTAAATTATATGGCATCTCATCACAAACTGAATGGCAAGTTATGTTTTCCCTTCGGTAAGTTGTTTTTCATTTTAATTAATAATTGACAAAAAAAGCCTGTTCTTAGGCCTTAAGACATGATGCTGGATTCCTTGAATGGGCGGCACAGCCATTTAGCTGAAGCTAACCAGCGTTTTGAGTACAGCATCAAGTCACTAGAGTGTGACCTCCTTAGAGGGCTTGACTACACCAAGAACTTTACTACCAAAGCCAGAGCAGTACGGTATATTCTCCCAGGGGAATCACAGAGCACCTGCTTGGGTAGACATGTTCGTTTTACAATAAAACCAGCTTTACAATATTTGCCTCTTTTCTGTAGTTTACTGTGAAAGCTGCTTGTCGGCCTATCTGTCCATTTCCATCTGAGATTTCATCACCATTGTGGGCAGAACTGACAGGCACCTTCCCTGTTTCGTGCCATCTGCAGTTCAGCGTCATTCACTCAGGGCAATATGAAAAGACCAGCACTCCTAAACAAATGAAAACAAATGTTTTATTTACAGGAAAAAATCTGTACACTGTGCATACATAAAAATATACAAAATCATAATAGAAAATATAAAAAGTGTTAAAATGTATACAAACACTGCTTAAAAATGTGACTCCTTTAAAATCTTAACTTTGTTATTAGAGTACACATTCATTTAAAAAAATCATCATACAAAATAATTCTCAAAGCTATTAAAAAAGTACACAGTCTATAATTGAATAGTTCAATGTCTACGTATTATAAGAGTGATGAGATGGTATGGATACATGTAAGGCTTTTACACACAACTCTTATTTCAAGAACAAAACTCTGATCACTAAGCCAGAGAGAAGAAATTTGCAGTGTCAAAATTCATTCACTGATGTAGGTATGCCCAGACACGGGCTACTTGAAATTTCAAACGGTTAAATCAGGTATCCTCTTTGTGTGTGAGAGGATAGCTCCCGGCTATTCAGATATATTCAGATGCTTTCTAATGACAGTCTTCTGAATTACCTACTTCAAAAACCGATTTCATTTATTCAATATGCATCAACTTTAGAGAGCATGAAGGGAAAAATAGTAGCCATTAAGTTTTGCAGTCAATGCATTTAATATTCATTTCATGGTACATCTCTGTCACTGTCCAAATGGCATTTTCCATCCTTAAAAACTGCTGAAGAAAAAGGAAATGAAAAAGAAAAACCCACTATGGATTAGATTGGTCTACATGTCTTTTAAACTCCTGTCTCATTCAATCCATCTCTAAAATGACTGTGTTCAGTCTGTGCAACCATTAAGTGTAGACACTTGTCTTCATTTAAGAAAAAGAAACCTGTCTCGATTTTGCTGACTTTGGCAAGAGATCTACAGCAACAAGTTCAGAATTTGGATGTCTTCACCAAAGAAAGTGTCCTGACCAACAATATGCAATGATTTAGCTAAATTTGTACAGAGAGAGTGCAGATTAGAGTGTATAAATCACCCCCTCTCTCTCCAAAGGTACATATTTCTTATACCATTGTAATTTCACTGACTTGACCAGAGTCTGAACAGCATAAAACTGCACAGCAAACTAAAAAAAGAAGATGAAGTACTTTAATCCAAGGAATGACTGACTGAGCTATTAGTTTATGCTCAGGTAAGCTTTAGAACTATAAAGGAACGGAACAATTAATAATTTATTCTAGCAAAAAAGTTTTTGGCTCAAAATGAGGCAAAATCTTTTTTCTTGAATAAACAGAAGAATACCTTGATTTAACCATCCAAAGTCCGAGTGCATAAAATGATAGAGCACCGCAAGTCAGAAAAGCTACGGAATTCACAGTGGAAAAAAGAGCAGAATGAAATTCAGCATAAACTCAGCACATTTCATTAAGCTGCTGCTGTGTTTCTGGTTTGTTTGAGCTAAGTGCAACTGTTGTCCACAGCACCAGGGCACAGAAATGAGGCTCAATAGCTTCTGAAGGCAACTTACTCCTACTTGTCAGTAAAACTCCATAAATTTAAAACCTGCGTAATTTGCAGCAAGTGTGAAGGGAGCTCAGGGCTCCACTAGCAGAGGCATTTGCTTGGCTGATGATGCACTTCAAGGGCCAGGTTTGGGCAAACCTCTCACCTACGGTGCCGTTCCACTCTGTTAGGGGGCGACAGGCACATGGGAGAGCTACGATGCCACACCTATATCTTCTCCCACCATCTGGGTGGGAAAATGCATCTCCTTTCACATTGTCTGCATTTAACATATGTATCTAAAACCAGCACTCTCATGAGTTACTATTATTAAGGTATGTGGTTCAGTGTTACTACACACTCATTCGTTGTTTTAAATTTACTGAATGTGATTCTTTTTTAAGATCTCTCTGCCCTCGTGAGGGATGGGAAAATGCCCATAAATGCAACAATACTCTGTGGCTCTTAAAAAGCCACCAACGCCAACGCCACAGGGTGTAAGCAGAGGTGAGGGGAGCACCTCTGCAGGTCTTTTATGTTCTCTCTTTACTTCTGCCCCTTTCCCTCTTGCAGCAAGGGGACGTGAGCCCTCAATTACCAAATCAGGCTACACTTGTGTTAAAAAATGAAGGAGGACAAGACAAAGTAGGAGAGTAAAATTTCTTTAAGCAGCCACAAGATGTTTGAGCAGGCAGAGCAGTGAAACATCACAGTGGAAACCAGTGTTGGAAAGCCACGCCAGGGATGCTTATTTTTTCAATGAGGGCATCACAAGTTGGTCTTCCTCCTCTGTGAGCAAGCAAGCATTTGCAGGACAGCTCTGCAGCATCTTCTGAGGTGATGGTGCTACAGCACCCACATTTGCACTTGTGGAAGGAGCACTGACTGCCGTATAAATCAGGATACGGCAAAGAAAAAATTCATGCTGTGAGGACTTGAATGCACACAGTCCCATAAATTAAAAATACACAGTTCATTTTGTAACATCTCAGACCTTGTTCTGCATTGTTATTTAAATGATGTATTAAGTAGGTATGCTAAGCACTTGTTACACGAAACTTTATCATTTGCCTTGTTCTGTACAACAGCTATGTTGGTTATTCTGACAAATTACTGAGGGAATAATACAACATAATCCTGCTGTGGGTAGTTGAATAATGCAGTTAGTATTTGTCTTCTTCACTAAAATCAAAGGTAAAGGTTAGTGGCTGCAGATCAATCAAAGTTACATGATTTTTTTTTTTTTCAGAACTTGAGAATTTCCAGCTCATGGAAAAGTAGGATATTCACTAGTCCTCAAAAACTTATCAACACCCTTCCTTTACAAACATGAGGTCACTAACCCAGAGTACAGGAAAGAGAGACATGTTTGACTGCACTGTTCAAATGTTTTGCAAACAGGGTACCAAACACATGGAAAAATAGATTAGTTCTATGTAAGTTATCTATTCTCCACGAGATTAAGTAACAGTGTTATTAACTTCAAGAATAAAAGTTGCCACCATACATAACATTAAAAAGAAATCAGCATGTAATATATCCAGAGTCTAAGGCTAGTATGAGTAAAACCTATTCATTTTGACATGTATCAAAATTAATTATGGATATAACTATCCATACAATACGGAAGTACAGTTTTTAGATCATCTGGACATACTTTTGCCAACAAAAGGAATCATAAAGCCCAAATTAAGAGCCTACATGGAAAAAGAAGGTGAAGTCCTATGTAGGACACATATTCTTCACTTTTGAGGAAAGAAAATCATCAGACCCAAAATGCAGAGTGACAGAAAAAAGATTCTATGATTATACTTACATTACTATTGAAGAGGAAATAGTCATTAACATTGTATGCACTCTTCAATTGCCTTTCTGTTGCTTAAGATAAAACACAAAAAATAGCTTGCAACACAATCACTCAGATTTTCTTTTCAGTGGCTCTTTGAGCTGTTGGCCTTTGTACTGAATGGGTATCAGTACAATATAGCTGTGTTTTTGTATACATATGTTCCTGCTCAACTTACCCTAAGAGAAAGGGTGCAAAAAAACCCCAAAACATTAACCTCCTGCCACTTAGAAAATCAGAAACTAAAGTCTTCCATGAAAAATAATGCTTTAAATACATTAGCAACCAAGCAGATTTTTAGAAGTGCCTTAGAGAATCTTCTCGTGTGCTAGGAAGGAAAATACCAAATTATCTCCATATGCAATCCATAGTCATGGTTTTTGCAGACATTACAGCTTCTCTGGGGAATAGTCTTTCAAATGTTAAATAAAAAATGCTGATATGCTCTTCTTTTGTCAGAAAGCTCCTTATACTTTCTTAACAGCAGTAACTTGTGAACAAGTGAGTTTGATTTGGATCCCAATGAAATACCTAACAAATGATGTCTGTAATCCTGAATGCTATCTTTGCTGCAGAAAGGTGAGCTCCCTCTACGCTTGCTTTCAGCATGATGTGTGAGTGCTGCACAGCCTCCCTTGCCTTTCTCTGGATCTTCTTTATCTGTGCAGACCAGAGAAAGGCATCATTTTCATCTCACTTACACCCTCTTGATAGGCCTCCCAGGGAGAGTATTTTCCTGAATGGGTTATGAATATGTTAGTTGCTCTCTAAAGAAATGAGACGTTTCTCTTTTCCCTCTGCCCTATGCAGTAATGGGGTGTCTGACATCAAAAGTATATCGAGTAGTTTAACTGGTTTAGTTGTGTGTACAGCCATTGCCATTGGACTTCATAGCCACCATAAGGCCCCCTGTACAGTTGGAGGCCTGTAACTATGGAGCCTACCTAGAAACAGGAAGTAAAGTTTGCGCCAGTCAATGACTGCACAGCTCAGAGTAGTGATTGCTTCATTCTTGGAGAGTGTGAAAATCCCATGGAACCATGAGATATGCTGCATTGTTCAACTGGCTGCTCTGTACATGAACAGTAGAGGCAGTTGCACAATGCCAGGTTTGACAGTTAAATAAGTTCATTAAAAAAAAGTTACAGTCTAGCATATGTGGCATAAGAGACCACTGACAAATTCTGACAGTCACACCCACAACAATACATTATATTTCTGCCTAAGTATGTCCTTTGCACCTTTCATGAGCTAAGCCTTTTTTTTTTTCTTTAACTATTTGCAAAGCAGTAATAAATACTCAGGCTCAGAAAAGAAGTATTCCTCATGCCTGCTACTTAATTACAATTTATAGACTCAAGACTAGATTGGTCTAAGATACATTTTTCAAGTATTCTCTTCTTGTTTATAGTACGACAGTAGTACCTTATTGCACATTGTTTCTGAAAGACTCTCTTCTACAAGTGTGGGAAATTATTTCGTTGGGGGCACTTGACAGCTTTGAACCCTGGCAAAATGACTTTCCCCTTCCGATATAGATCATCCTGCAAACCTTTGTTCATCCTCTGCACCAACAGCTTCTCGTAGAGCAGTGGGTGGTAGGCCCCTAAGGTACAAGCTGCATCGTAGTAGAGTTCATGGTAGTGACATAGGTCAGTCTGTCGGACTGAAGGGATGTATTCATACACGTGCACTTCGTTACACATCGACATCATGATGAGGATACCTGGAGCAGACAGTGAAAATAAAAGTGAACCCCAGAATTTCACCTTTCTCACAGAAATTTCCCTGCAGTCATCCAGTCTTTCCTGCTTTCCTTTGCTGTTGCACACCTCAAGTATTACTTCTGTAAAATCATTAGGTGAAATAACTTGTTCCTGATACATAAAGACCGTGATCCCCGTAGAGTTGATGCGGTAGGACAACACTCATAAGGAAAGAGTAAAAAGCCTATAAAGGACTTGCATACCATCATCAGCCTCCTTGAATGAGAAGAATGCTCTTTCCCACCTCCCCCCATTTACCCCATCCTGTCCATAAAACAGCCCACACAAGACGCAGGGACCTAATGCAGCTGCATGCTGATTTTTTTTTTTTTTGAGTCAACTGATCACTTTTCTTGGTTTTCTTGTATATTATAAATTCTTGAAGCTATTTAGCAAGACAGACCAGGTCTTTACATTCACTTGAAGAATACAGAACACAAACACACACACACACAGAGCAGTTTTCTGGTGTTTTTAAGGAGCTCTTGTAGGTACTTGTACCACTTCCACAGCTAAACTCTGACGTGCCACTTACAGGAAATAAAAAAAAAAATATTCCAGGTATGCCTGTTCTATCCTACTCTGTGCTTTTCGGTACCTGTGTCTTGCAAATATTTACATATATACTAAACTTCAGGGCTATGAGGAATCTGACTGATTCCACCTTCCTTTTTTGTACTCCATGGCAAGGGGAAACAAGAATAGAAAAATGGGCCAGTATCACCCATGTTTCTTTCCTTGACAACTTTTGGATGGTTCATTCCAATTGTTGGCAATATCAGGGTACCAATATACTCCTTGAAACATCTCCACCTTATTACAATGTTGGTCTTTCTTAGTTTGGAATTGAACCAATTCCACTTTTTCCATCTTGCTTCTCTCTAGGCAGGAGGACATGACCAAGGAGGCAGCCTAAATACATGCAGAAGGGCATATAAAGAAACATCAGCCATGTAGTGGTGGGCACCAAAGTTCACAGCTTCTGACAATTTTGTGAAGAGTATCATGAAGAGAGGCTGAGGAAGGTGAATTCCTTCTTAGAGAGGTGCTGTCACACAAGGAAAAGCTCCTGACCACCTCCTGCTCAGCAAGGAGGAAGCCACAAAAGGCCAACCCATTTTTTCCTGTCACATGTCAATGGCAATCACCAGCACTCCCAGTAGTGGTCAAGAAAGGCCGTATGGAAATTCATTTCCTGTTTAAAGCTAGGAAAAGGTTTGCTTTGACCTTAGATGCAGTCTTACAATGCTGTTACTCTCCATATTCCATGCTCAAGATCAAAGCTAGACAGATTCAGGAGGAAGATAGGTGGCCTTGTGCAAACCTTGTTTTCCTACAGCACTATTGTAAATATGTACTAACAGAAGGTCTTTACAGCTTTGAAACAAGAGAAATCTTACTGTCACGGCTGCAGATTTTCAAAGGAACTAGTATCAGATATTGATCAACAGCACTGTCTAAATTGCAATACTTTCACATCAATCACAGCTTCTAGGAGCCTTTTCTGTTTCACATTGCCGTGTTAAAGGAGAATGATGAAGTAAGCCTTCAACACCATTTTTTTTTAAGATTTCACTTAAAAAATTAAAAAATATATAGAAAATGTATTGAAGTACTTGTTGCACTACTGGTATCCCTGTCTGTTGTATATGACTACCCTCAACTCCCAGAGGAGACAGCTGTATAATGTTGCTCACTTTGCACTTACAAATGAGAACTGATGTAATTGTTGTGGTTTTTTTCTGTACAACAGCTTTGGAATCATAAAGCATCAAAGGTGTTTTGGGTAGATCTCACAAGTGAAATGAATTAACATAAAAAATTATTTTGGTTCGTTAATTAAGCAGAGCCATTTTCTGAAGTTTAGTTTGCAGTTTGGGAACACGGAGATTTCAATGGCTTGCTAATGAAACGAACCTTATGTTCTCCCTGCTGTGTATCATTAGATTATCAAAATGATTTTTTCCCTGCCTGATGTGTGAAGTAACTGAAAACCAATTACTTCTGTGATTAAATCTTCTTTTATCATAAATGAAAGGTTCTGAAAATGTTTAAGATTGTTCTACAGCTTTACACTCTACAGAGTCTATGCTGTTAGAAAAGCTAAGCGCATCAATTTCAAAGGAAAAGTCCACAAATTTAAGTGAACTTTAGTCTTAAGCAGCAAGAAATGGATTCATGGAGAAAAAATACTTAATCCCTATTTGAGCTAAAAGTACAAGCTTAATAAACTATGTTTCCTTGCCTCCAAGCTGTTACAAAGATGCTCTGAATTGTAGCCTGCCTAGCAACTATGTCTAGAATTGTTTGTTTGTTGTTTCAGTTCTACAAATGCTTTCGTCAGCTTTTCCACTGCCAACCTCCTTCCTCCACTGATGGAGAGCCCACCTGCCACTCCAAGGTAACCGTTATCCAGCTGAATCAGAGGACGGATGGTAGAAACCTGTGCAATAACGAACCACGTCCAAAAACAGACAGTAAAATGACTTCTCTCCTGCACCCAGAGCCAAACCTGGAGCCAGTTTCAAAAGCTGTACCACCAACATCTTAGGAAAATTGGCTCTGACGGAAAGTGCAAGCCTTAACCTGAGCATGTTTCATTTCACTGCCACATTACCCAGCTAACCTTAAAATTAATAAAGGAAGTTGCCATGTGTGGGATAGGAAAACTGTCAAGAACAAAAATTGGGACTCTCTTATAAGTCCCTTAATAACAGTAAAGATGGCCACAGCATTGCAGGTATAGTTCAATAATGACAAAATTTTAAGCAATATCATTGACTTTCCTGTACATTAGTTAATGGAGCACTTAGAAGTGGTAGAGTTTTAGTACTTAGTGATCTGTGGATCAATGTCCTCCAGAATCAATCTAAAAGGCATGCGGGACTACCTAGTTTAGTGCCTTGCCTTTTCTGCCTTGTTCCATCCGGTCCATGTCTTGGGATTTCAGATTAGGTTGCTCATAAATAACCATGATTTCTGACAGTCCACTCAAGTTTTTCCTCATGTTGGACAATGATGTTGTGAGGGAGGAAAGACAGTGACTCCACAGGCTAGTTTCTGAGTGGTAACAGCTTATTTCCAGCATATCTTTGTGTTTAAGTCTAGGGTCAACAAACTGAAAGATGCGCTAAGACAATGAGTAGAGATTACCACATAGAGAGGTGTCCCTGGGCTACAGAGGCTTATCTGTTCTGGTGGAAATGGGAGCACTCCTGAGACTTCCAGACCTGCTGCACATTTCAAATGCCCAAACCCTACTCTGGGGAAAAGCAATAGGCAGTGCCAGATTTTTTCTCCCTTAGCACCTCTAACACCACAGACCCCCAACCAAAGAGACCAACCAGCACTCCCATCCCAACCACCTATAGGTTAGATCCCAGGGCATGCAGTATTACATACTCAGTCTACATGAACCCGAGGAGGTAGATCCCTCCACTTCGCTGGACCCCAAACTCTCCCTTGGAATGATCTGATCCTGCTGTTTCGCTCAAAAACAGAAGGTGGGATAGCACTATATTACAGACAGAAGGGAGGGAAGTAAAAAAAAAAAAGCAAAAAAAAAGTCCTTTTTTAAAAAGAAGCTGTTTTCTTTGTGTGAATAGAGTCCTCAATAAAATAGAGAATAAATGGGTTCAGTCTTGTCCAGTGCCTTAGAGGATGTGAACCCTCCTTCATAGAGGACAGCCCTGGTGTTGTAGAACCATTACTGAAATCTAAGTTCACAAAAACCATGAATCAACTGTCTTTAAAAGAACAGCAGCAGTTTAAACCATGACAACGTTTACACCAGTCTGTGTATTATGATATATTCAGTTTTTATTCTCTTTACTTTCTAATGCCATGTCTGGCTTGTTTTCTTTAAGTCCCTAAAACAGGGTTGCTAACAGAGCTCCCCCAGCTACAGGTCTCACATTCCAGCCTATGTTTTTGAGTACCACTCTAACTCAGTTCCTCTCTTCGCTTGATGTTAACAACATTGCAGTGAGTTACTGACATCTGTATCCAGCAGGTATAAGCGTGCCAAGGTGTCTATATTTTCATCTACCTCACAACTCAGTTTCCAGTTCTTCCCTTCTCTCCCCCACTTACATACAGTGATCTTATGATTTATTTTTTTTAAATTATTAATAGCTTTCTGGCACTTACATGATCTGCAAAATATTTTATGTTTGGACTTTTACGTTTTGGATGCAATCACAAAGATAAAGAAGAGGTATGCACCTGACCGCTTGCCGACTTGACCTTCCTTCTGTTAACCTGTTTTGCTTGCCAGTCTGCTCTGCGAAGTGCTACCTCACTTTCCATTTGTTATCCCATTTGCTATATTTACACATCTCTTTCTGTATTATCGCTTCCTACGGTTCTCTTCTGTGGCTGAATCTCTTCACATTTCCTCCCACACATATTAACCTGTAGTTTCCGAGTTGACTTCCTTTCCCTATAATGCCCACAGAGTACATGCCTATGCAATTATTTCTTTTGTGCATGTACTTTTCACATCACTGCCCAATTCAGTATCATCTGCAAGTTTGGTTCATATCTCAGCACTCCTCATCAGCATCAGAATGAATGAAAACCAAATTGTTTGATAGCCTGTAGGGTGAAAAATTTCCATATGCTACACTTCAATATCTATCTTTGCTCACAGTGCTTAAGTTAATTTTCAGTCAATGCATAATTACTACATATAAAACAGCACAGACTGGCTTACACATGACCTAAGGAGACATTAATGAACATGATGAGATAGTCATTATCCCAACACCTTACAGTCTGGACAGAATTAATCTACCTGAGGTGTTTATGCCCATCTCTGACCTAGTTGGTCTAAAGCACTCTTTATGCAGGAGACAGGCACAATTCATCTGACTTAATTTTGGTTCTCTAGTTTAGGGTGGAATGAATTGTTCCCTATAAGTGTTGTCCCTCTCCACTGACTAGGCAGAAACTGAAAGAATCTGGCTTTTGCTGTCAAGCACCTTCTCCTCTTCTCTCCCAGGTCAGACACTTTTGGAGCTTTATGAAAAAATAATGTAATTGGCTTTTCCAGGAGAACTGTGAGAAGACATGAAAACAAGGTGCGCTTCATCTCACCAGATGTGCCGACTGGTGCAGCTACCCACACCTCAGATAGGTATCACAGGCTCCTTTGTTATCAGTAGAAGAAAGCATACGCTTTTAGGAAGCAGTGCATGTCTACTCATCTCAGAGTAGACATTCAAAAATGGATCATAAAAGTCATATACCAGAAATTCCTATTGTCTATATTCCTATAAGTCTATTGACTGTAGCGGAAGCCTGAGTAGCAGCACAGAAACCTGTACTGCATGAGTTCTACCTGCACTCCACAGTACAGGATGAAAATTTCACATGTAGAGGGGAACACAGGTCTCATAGCCATATTTAAGAGGTGCCTATTTTTTTTCCTCTAATAAGTCTGAGGCTGATTAACACAAATGCACACCTGCTCTGGAGACATCTAAAGCTAGGTGGCATGAGTCTTGCTCTCTGACTGACCTAGCCATGGACCATAAACATAAGTCAATTTTATGTGCAAGGATTCAGATGAGAGGAGATGGCTTTTTTTTACACTCATAAGGAGTAAGGTACGGGAACAGGAGTGAAAGCAGAGAACTAAAAAATATTTAGGGAAGGCCAGAGGATATGCACAACTTAAGAAAAAGTAAAACCTGAAAGGGAAAGCCTACAGACTATCTATTACAGCACACAAACATCAAAAAAGGTGACGTAGTCCTTAGAATGAACGTCATCAGAGAAGTCCATGGGGCACAACACAAAGTCTGCTTTTCATCAGTGGGCAGTAAAAAAGATCAGTAAAGACTAGATTAACTAGATTAATTGCATTAATCTAGTAGTAGCAGTATTACTATCGTGCCTAGGGGATTTGGTCAAGAAACTGTTAAGCTCCAGTACAAACCGGCAGAAATATTGCCAGTCTGAGTGATGAGGTTGCCATGAGATCAGTGGAAGGGTCTGGAGGGAACTGTGCAGGCAGTTCAGAGTCCCCTCAGAGCAGGGACGACTTTGAAGTTAGATCAGGTTGCTTAGGGTCCTGTCCAGCCCAGTACTAAGTATCTTCAAGGATGGAAATGGAGCAGTTGAATTCTTTCAGAAGTTAATGGAAGTATGCAAAAATACATATTGTAGGCATGACTCTGAAACCAGCACGCAGGAGTGAAAATGATCATCAGACCCGTTCTTTTCCAGATCTGATGCTTAAGCTTTAGAACTTTTAGATCTTAAATACCCGATCTAAATTTCATAGTAAGGAAAATGTCAGGGTATCTGGTATGATTTTAGCTTTGGCAAACATGATTGGAGCAACAATACGCTCAAAATGTCAACTGAAGATATTTCTGTATAGGCCACTCTAATCTAATTCTAATTCCCTTGCTGCATTTTCTGAAGTCCCACTTGGATTACAACTGTGAAAATGGAAAAAATGCAAAATAATTCTGCCTGTGTGGAGAAAAGTTGTTTTATGGTAGACCATTCAAATATGTGCTTTATGAATGCTTTATAGTTGACTGACAACGTTCCTGAATATTGTATTAGACGAAAAAAAGGGATTGTGAGAATAGAATATTCTTTAAAAATATTTTAAAATATATTATTACAAAGTAATGATGTGGTTGTCAGAGAAAGTCAACCTCCAAGTTTGTTATAACAGTACAATATTAGATGCTAATGAAATATTATGTATTTCAAAATATTATGTATTAGTATTTCAAAATCCTTAGAAAGATGAGTTACTTTTTCTCCCTATTTCGCAGGTATCTATTGTGTCAGGAAGTGTTGGGTATCGTTTAAACTCAGTCCAATTGGCACAAATAAACCCCTGAGTTTTTATGATCTGCACTGCAAACATTTAAACCAGAATTAAATGAAGATTAAGTTCCTTGCATGGATGGTTTATACAAATGAACATATACTATGGATTCTAATCAAAAGGAGAAAATGTTTTTCAATTTGTTCTTGGCAATTTTAATAACTCAAGATGTTTTGAATTTCCAACATGCATCTTTTGTACAGTACAATTAGACTTTGTGGTTAGCACACTAATTTAAAAAGAATGTTCTCTAGTTTACCAGTAAATAAAATATAGTTTAATATACCTGAATACAACAGATGCTGTATGAAAGCATCTAGAATAATAAGTGTAATTCCAACATTCAGCAAGAACTCAGCATCATTTTAACAAAATGTAAGAGCTGCTGAAAACATTTAAATACACATAATCTGATTATTATACCCATAATGTGTCTCATTTCACACACCACCACAAATTTAGTTACAGAAGAGAATTTAGCTAGACACACTAGTAAGTTTATGTTTGATTATCTGTTCACTTGAAATCATTACAAATAAACATAAAGCATTTAGAATGTATGGTTTTCTATATGTTAGTCTATTTCTATGGTCACTTGATTGGATTTCAGGTAACACAGGAAATTCTGTCACTCCTTGAAACCAGGCCAAATGTGCCTCAGTTATTCTTTGGAACATAAAGTAAAAGTAGCTCTGGCTTTTTAAAATACTATGTTTCTAAAAACGGGTTCTCTGTTTAGTTCATGAACTATAACAAATACTAACCACAAGAAAACCAAATATTTATTAAGCAATTTAACTGTCACCAAATAGCCCTCTGTCTAAGCTTAATAAATTGTGCAATACTTGTCATCTTTGATGTACAGACACTCGCATTATACCTAGACCTAGAAAATGACATATTTATCACTTAATGCTGAATGCAAAAAGCTGTACATTAATCACAATAATATATTTTGTAATATGAGCATAGACTGGAAAATGCTGACCAGTAATATCATATAATTTTAAATGTATTATTCAAATTTACACTAGAATAGTAAAGATTTGTTTATGTGATTTGGGGTGCTGTAAGAGGAGAGTCTGCTCTTTTACCGCTGTATTTCAGGAAGTAGGAGATGCTCAAATTTCAGAGTGGTTTTTATTGGAATAAGAAGAATTTAAAGCTTCTGTATTTTGTGGTATTTTTTGTTTGTGTGATAATACTTGAACAAAACTGAGCTGCAAAGAGTAAGCACTATGCTTTTCCATCACCAACTGCTGGCAGACAGCTGAGTAAGTAACAGTAATAAAGGCAACTCTTAATATGTTGAATTGTTTCTTTCGGTTCATGCAAGCATATTATTTCTAAGCAGAGCTGGAGCTCAGCTGCATTCTTCTATTCAACATGCTCTCTGAAGCCATTTTAAATTTAAGTTCTTAGTCATACAATGATCTGCCAATATTGCAGTGTAATGATAGTCTTGCTTGTACTATTGTCTCGATGCATGCAAATGAAGATTAAAATAATGTTATCAACTATTAATGACGCATAACTGTTAAATCTGTAACGTCAACTGTAAAGCCTCAAACAAGCCTTTCTTTCTCCCAACAATAAAGTAATCCGGGCTTAGTTATCATTTTGTGTGCAGTGGTTCATGTGTTACGCTAAAAGCTACAACACATAGCAAAGACTACCACCTACACAGACAACCTAAAATGTAAAAATCCGC
This sequence comes from Limosa lapponica baueri, assembly GCA_002844005.1. NCBI lineage: Eukaryota > Metazoa > Chordata > Aves > Charadriiformes > Scolopacidae > Limosa > Limosa lapponica. The sequence continues at coordinate 242,182 of KZ506011.1, forward strand.
ACAGACCACGTTTTGATTTGGGAGTTGAAAAAAAAAATTAAAAAAAGAATACCGCAGTCAGTGCTTTCAACTAGCTTTTTAAAAAGACAAAAGCTGCTGGGTATGAAAGGCTATATAAAAGTGAATTTCAAGTAAAACCACCTCAGAAGAGGTAAGCTAGCAAAGTGTACCAATGGACTATGGCAAGTAGAAGTTCATGGCAAATCCAGTTAGTAAACAAGGGACAGGAGCAAAATCTTCATAGAAAAGTCTGTATACAATCTAGACATTATTAAAAGCCCCCAAACTTTCCAAATGCTAACATACCATCCCAACCAATCCACACAGAATTTCTTGAGACACTCAGGGAATCCGTTTTAGTCTTGATCTTCAGATGACAAAAATGTAAATTTAGAGCTAGGTTGTTTACAAAGGCTACCAAGGAGGGCATAGGAACAGTTTTCTTACAGCAGAATGGTAAAAATAGAGACTGCCGATTTATACGCAATCAGCCTCGATTAAAAACTGAGCTTTGCTATGTTCAGAAAGAGGGGAGGAAGACTGAGTTCATATTTCACAGTGAAAAATGTATTAATAGGAAGTGAACAGGTAACACTTATTTCTGCTGCCAAAAGACAGGGCAAATTTGTCCCTAATAACTGTGACATTTTCTCAACTGTCAATTTAGGATTTGCCAGTGGAATCCAAATCCGAGATTTGGTGGTTGGATGCTTACATTTTTTCTGAGAAAAATGGGCTAGATCAAAGTCCAAGTCAAGATGTAAACATATCAACACTGTAACAAACGCAATTTTCAGGTAAATGTGAACCAACAAATTTAACTGCAGAAAGCCCCATGGCAATTGCCTAATGCTAACACACAATGATGAGAGAACACAGAGTTTCATTTAAAAGCATGAAGGTGGCAGCTGCAAAAATGATGCAAAAATATGCAAGAATGGGTTCTCAAAGCTCATCTCAGGATTAGATTAGGGAGACAAAGAGTAAATAATTTATAATGAGGAGTGACATTAGCTAAGGTATGACATACCACGTAAGGCAAAGTTACAAGCCAGGGGAAGTCCACATCAATGTCTCAGAAAACAAGGCAAAAAAGACTTCTGGATTAAAATAAAAGGTTTGTTTTACCTTGATGAACCTTTGCCCACAAAAAAAACCCCGAACAATCTCTTTTCTTGGTCATTATTCATAGCCTTTGAGGTGGATCCACTAGAAAATACCCCAGTAAAGGATAACTTGTTTGTGCCGAGTTAATCCTTCCTAGACATAGCATACCCCTAGAAGCAACACCTAACAAATGGGATGTAATTTGACAGGCCTACTTTCAGTGATGTCTTGAACTTACACCTACCACTAGGTAGGGTAGAAAACAATGTTCTAGTAATAACAAATTTAGTGGAAAAGACTGCGGTCAGATGTGGGCCTGTATGTAGCCTCGTTAAGGTGCAGCCTGACACTGGGGATGGATGGGCTGCTGTGAGCTGACACCCTGTTTGGAAGAAAACCAAAGTCAGGAACATAGAATCATAGAATAGTTCGTGTTGGAAGGGACCTTAAAGATCACCTAGTTCCAACCCCCCTACAGTGGGCAGGGACACCTTCCACTAGACCAGGTTGCTCAAAGCCCCATCTACAGGTTAGAACCACATCTACGGCTCAGAACCTGATGGAGAGGAGAAACTCTGTTACTGGAGGAAGCTGATCTGTGTTGGGTAATACTCATCTCACCTGGTTTTAGACCTCCGTAGTGTGTGTGTTGTATGTTACCATTTCAGAAGCTGCTGGAAGCAGTGACATATTTAAAAGGCTTAAAACAGTAAGTGAACGTACACAAAATGCGGTATTACTAAACCAGTCTAGACTTCAGCCTTATTTTATACGCAACCTGTAGAGCACAACCAATCCTGCTCTGTTGCACGCTTCTCTCCCCATCCTCTCCTCTCCTCTGCAGCAGCTGGGACACACACTGTGCTTCCCTCACCTCAACTACCAGCTATTGCAGTGCTATTGCCTCTCCTCAGCAACATGCCGGCACAGAGTCCATGTACATGGGGTTTTGGGGAAGCAGTGGCTCCAGGAGGTAGTTAAGCCAAGATAGGGCATTCCTGTCCAAAGGAAGGACAAAAAATGTTCTTCTCCCTAGCCCCCACATGGTGGAGAAACCAGGGAAAAAAGATCCTAACTGTTCTCACTCTCTCATTCCCCTAAAGTCACAGCATGCAGGAGACTACCTCTTCCCCACAAATGACCCACTGGCCCCTTTTCCAAGATTTAATAATATTGTGTCTTAAGTACTTTAATACAGCTATTAATAATGTTAAAATATTCCCCTGACAGCAATCTCTGCTGAAGGATGGTGACTCACTGCTGCAGAAGAATACCATGAGAACACATTCCACCAAGCATCCTTCCTTCAGAAAGATTCTGTTCCTTATAAATAGTGCTAAGTGACAGAAATAGATACAATTGTCAGGTGAAAAATGTAATTGCTGAAGAAACAGTCTAAGACCACCCTAAAGCATTCCTGAAAGAAAATACTCTGATGTTTCCATGTTTTAGCTTATACATTTGTCCAATTTTGTAGACTGGGGCTAAAGAGGGTTACAAAGCTTGAAACAAAAGTGCTTCACTTGATCCAGAACCATTATTTTTTTTTTACCTTTTTCATGTTACTGGCAGCAACAGCGACGTGAGGAACTGCTGTTCTTCCTCCAAGTAACCACAGCTCACAGAGGGCTGCCTGACTTTCTACCGCTGTGAAGTGGACAAACCAGATCCTTGTGCAGCGTCTGCATTCATTCTAATTGCAGAGCATTACACACAGACTTGCAATAAGTTACGCTAATAAAGCGATTCTAATCACTATGGTCCATGCTATAAAGGGCTTAGATTCAGAGATACAGGTCCCTTTGCCTGTGAAAATTCATACCCTCCATTTAACAATGGCCTATCTTCCTTCATATAGCTGTTTTGAGCACAATGGTATTAGCAGTGTGGCCATCTAATAAGCCAATTCCCATATCTTCTTGAAATTAAGACACTCACATTTTATCACGGTCATAATTTACCCAATCTTTCTATTAATTTTATAGATCTTATAAGAATCAGCTCAACATTCAGGATACGCCTTTCATGCAGGTGGACTCAGTTATGTCTCCCAGCTTCAGTTCCAACTGGATATTTGCTCCACGAAATGTTGAGAAACACCTGATCTAAGGACCAACATGACTTTTCAGGTGTATTATATTTTTACACTTTATCTTGCCCTTTATGTCCACCTTTGACAATACGCAGCCTGTTTCTGTGCTGTATCCCATTACACATGAATGCAATGCATAGACATCCCCTCAATAAGGTTGCTAAAATAGGAAGCCTCTCCCTATTAAAATATTTAAAATGCATCTATACCAACAGTAGCTAGTTACCAAATGAGGTGGATATGACTCCCAATAAGCTTATCTTACTGCCTTGTTTTCTTAAAGCTAATAATAGCATTACCAAAATGTCTAAGCATCTCCTTTGGAAAAGAACAATTTAAATAAAAATCCCAGTAGAGGTGAAGGAGCCAAATTTGCATCTGTATACACAGAGTATATTTATCTCTAGAGCTTTTGTTGTTATTGTTTTCACTTGTTTAATGATTGATATTTTCAAAGCATTCTCTGCTTGAAGGATATTTTTTTGTCAGGAACATTTAGTTTGGGGTTGAAGATTACTGTTCTATTCGTATAGTGAAATTAACTCTACTTCTTCAAAGAAAGCTTTTGAAGTGTTTCTTATATATGGTGGAAGTACAGATTGACAGCACAATGATCCTCTTCATTATTCTTTTGATCAGCAGCTGTTAACCTATTTTTATCAACAACGTTTTTACTCCAATAAATGCTTTTGCAAAATGTGAATGCTGCTGGTGAGATCATTCCACATGAGCAGACTTCTCCTTATGAATTTTTACAAGAACATTCCAAAAATCTCACTTCAAGAAGTAACCAACTGCCAAGCCATCCTCCTACAACACACAAGGCCTCCTCCTCTTTCCAGTTACGTTCCAGGTAAGCACAACCCGCTCAGATCATAGATGGGCATCTCCCAGACACCTTTACATCAGCCTGCTGGGCCTTTGGTGGGGTCAACAATATCATGGGATGCCATTACTGTATACAGAGCCCAGGATAAGTGCTCAGATCTGGCTTTCCCATCTCAGATACAATCTCAGGTATCTCCACTTTCAGATTCAGATCGAAAGAATGATAAGAGCATTTTCTGCCTGCAGGAAATACATAGATCAATATCACAAAGTCAAACCAGAAAGGATGGAGTTTCCAAAATGGAAGATGGTATTTGACACTCTGTAGCTCTCTGTGCATCTAGAAGCATGAGCAAGAAGACCCTGCCTTGCTACTCGGACTAGTTGCATGCTTTAGACATTCACAATCAGGACCTGCTATGCATCTGGTATGTTGTTATGTCGTATGAATTATGGACACAGTGCAAGATTATTCCCCAAGAAATACTAAGGAAGGACCAAAAAATACAGTGAAACTACTCCTTCAAGCATAAAAAGAAGGGAGATGCTTTGGGCACTTTAAGACTGAGCACTGGAAGCCGTGACAGGGCATGGGAAACCCCATTCCTCGACCTGTGTAGGGAATACAGCTTGGCCTGTCAGACTGCATCAGTGATTTCATCGTCTCTGTGTGACCTGCCACATGCTTTCACTTGTCTGATGCATCTTTGCTCTATGATCCCAACAAAGAACTTCAGAATCAAGTAGGTTCTCAATAGATAAATTAATATGGAATAGTAGAAATTTCTCACAGATGCATGCATGTTTTGTAAATCTGGTATGCATACTGAAAGGCAAGAAAGCAGAAAATTAAATTCACCCAACTATTTCATAGTTCTCATACCGTGTTAGCTAGCCATTGTTTCTCTACAGAGCACCAAGAACAAATAGTACATGTATATGGACTTGATCCTCGTGCAATGTACATATTTACAATTTTTATATGTATTTTTCAAATCTAACATGTCTACTGGGGCCCTCTTTTATACACCTACCAATAAAACCTGAAGAAGGAGGGTTGGGCTGTATCTTCTCTTTAGTGTTCTCCTGAATGATGTCCCAGAGCTGCCATATAAACTTTGGATGGAGAATGTAAAACGGCTGGTTTGGATTCTTCCTGCGATGCTGTACGTAGGGAGTGAACAGATTGTAGTCTGGCTTCTTATACCACTGTAAGGAAAACAATAAGAATTTTTATAATCTTACGGTATCCAATGTGTTTTGAACACTACATGCAAAATAATGTGAACTAGTTTCATCCAGGTTCTTCGGAACAGAAGCAAAGGTAGCAAAGCAGGTGGATGCTTGTCCTAGAAAGCCAGTCCTCACTCTGGGTTACTCTTGCTTCCTTTCTTCATACAGAGACTCTCAATAAGCAACTCACTGCAGCAGGACGGGCCAACCTCATCTCCCCCACGTTAAACAAGGGGTTCAAGGAGCCTTGACACAAGACCTGGGGGAGGGGGTGAACCTTCCTCTGAAAGTGCCCCTGTCCCTGCTGGTGGCAGCAGCAGCACGTGAAGCCGCCTGACAGCAGCCTGCGTAGGAGACAGGCAGCCTCTGGCATCTGTTGCTAAGGGAGTTGAGCAGATGAAGGTTTACTTTCTACTTTGCAGCCTGCTCAGCTCTGAGCTCCTCTTGCCAAGAACCATCAGATCAACTGGTCCACTGGAGCTGCAGCACCAGCCAAAGCAGAGACTCCCCCAGTGACAACCAGATGGACGTCTGCTGCTCTCAGCAAGGGGGCGGACGGCGGGGCACAGATGGCTGTGGGGGAGTGGACACACAGGAAAGACTGGTGGGAAGGAGGCCTGAGAAATGAGGAAGGCACCAAAAGAAATTTTCATTAGGGTGTTGCATTTTGTCTGGGAAGGCAGCAGGGAAGGTGGGAAAAAATAGACGCAATTCTTCACCTTTCCTGATAAAACCTCCTTTTGAAATCTAGCAATGTTCCATCCTTGGTAAGCATGTAGAAAACTCACTGTTATGTGAAGCAGTATTTTATCAAAAAAACCCCCATCATCCATCTATCCTAGCATCTTAGAGTAGTCCATTCCAGCACAAGTACTAGCTACTAAAAAGGTTTTGACCAATAAACCAATTTTGACCAATTTATGCAGAAATAGCCTTCCCCACTCCTCAGATGAACACAGACTTTGGGGTTCCTTGTGACAAGTGAGAACCGGGAGACCGTAGTACTAAATACATTTATTTTCTCCAGCTCTTTCAGACTGGTTGGGAAGAAAAGAGCAAGCAGACACCTTACCACATTCAGATTTGCAGAGTAGGGGGCAGGATCCCATGCTACTAAGATAACATCTTTGTACAAGGAGCTGTCGACAAAGTGATGGTTTGGGTTGGTGAGAATCTGCAAACACACACGCAAAAAATTGCACAATTGTTAAAGGCAAGTGGGACCCAGAAAAATGGTGAAATCCTTCTCTGAAATGAACAGTCCCCCCCACGCTGCTGTTTGTTCTGCTTTAATTCTGGTCGATTTTAAGCAACTTGTTTTGTTAAAAAAAATAGATATATAAAATGAGCTTAGCCGTAAACAGCACTCATGACAGTTTGAAGTAGCAGTATGCTGAATTACTACTCTCCATCTGTGAGGGATATGATGGGACCACTTGAGATGCTGCATAACTGTATATCAACATTACTGTTTATACTGGAACTTCAAAATGAAAGCTCCAGTATTTCAGACCGCAGGATCCTCTTCTTGGACACAGAGCAGCTTACTTTGAAGGGCTACAGCTCTCAAGGATAGTGGCTCCCCCCTCACCCCCTCCATTTTGATTGCTTTCTCATTTCAACGGCAAGACAGTTTCATTTCAGCTGTAAAGACCGGTATCCCTAGAAAAATAATTCCAGGAACAGGCATGTGATAGGGCTATTTTTGAAGTAACTGTCATATGCTCTGATCTACTGCTCATAATACTCCCTCCTGCATCTCCTGGTACTCTGCCTGATCCTCCCGCCCCACTCAAGCTTCCTTTTCACTACCTGCTGGCTTATCCCTTCCTGGACTCTCCATATCTAACCAGATCTCTCTGATCCCTGGTGCATCCAATCTCAGGCAGGATTGAGCCGAATGATTTCAGCATTGGTTGAAACAGCATGAATTTGGCTCCAGCTGTTAAACTAATCAACATTCCAGACAAATAAATTCATACTAATTTTCATTTCCCTTTAGGATCCAATGAGCCATATTTGATTATGCATATTTTTCTTCAGAAAAATATTGTTGCCATAGCAATATTCTTCCTACCATAAACTTTAAGCTCAATGACTTTACATCAGCCTTCTACAACAAGAACAGAATTAGTCGTGCTGCCATCAACATCCCTAGCTCCATTTCTCAGAGCAGTTTTCGCCTGAGAACGTAAACTCCTTTTTTAAGAGTACAGAGTAAACAGACCAAAAGGTCAAGCTTTTAAAAGCTGGGTTCTACAGTTATCACACAAAGGAGCTCTTACTTGCCTTTCAGTAAGCAAGAGTCCTTTGGAGGTGTTGTCCACACAAATTTCACTCTTAGTGAGCCTGCATTCATATGTATGAGATGAGTTTCTGCTGGAATAACAATATCTGTTGTGGCTGCGCTGGCTTCCTTCATGTCCTTTGGGCTTTCACAGCAGAGAATAAGAGGGAAGAAGAGGGCCACAGCAGCCTCTTCATCAACTGAAGGCAGGAATTTCCAACAGTGAGGAGGGAAGGAGGGTCAGTAACCTGTATGAGTAACCCATTTTCAGTATTGGTAGGGAAAGGAACGTCTATCAAGTGGGCTGCGCAGATTTCTCTCCCAGGGAGGGGAAGGCCAGTTTCTCAACAGGTGGCCAGAGCATGATGGGTGGCTTCCAATCTCTTTGAAGGAGCAGAAATGTGGTGAGAATACGTTTCTGAGGACACTGTGTGAGCTGACCTCACCTGAATTTTAGCCATGTCCTGTGTTTTCTTGAGAGGCCTTGTGGAGAGCAAGCAATGTACAGCGCAGCAGAGAAGACCATGGGACCCTCCATTACCTCCCTGGCAGGAGTGCCTCTGGGAGCCAGGAGGACCCCCTGCGAGCAGCAGAGAGCAGCTAATTTACCTGTTTAGTCTCTCTGAATTCACTGGGGAGTTAACAAAGCTCAGATCAGTCCCTGGAGGCATTCCTCTCTTCTCCCACAGGGAGCCTTGTGACACTAGTCAACTAAATAAAGTTTCTAAACCCTCTTCCTTGCCTGGCACAGGAGTTCAGGCATGGTCAGAAACCAGGATGTTTGGGGTAATGGTAAAAAAAAGAAAGTCCAAAAAAAAAAAAGAAGAGGAAAATGAGATTAAAAAAGAGAAGTAAAATAAATGACATTACGATCTATGTTCTCTGGTACCTTGATTTCAGCACTAAATCCAGAGGAAGATATTTCTGCATTCTTCCCCTGAGCAAGAGAAAGGGGGCCTATTTGACCCAGATCACTTAAAAAATCTAGTCTGTCCTACAGCCTCCCAAAGAGCTATAAAACGAGTGTGAAGGGAATGACAGCGAACAGTCCTTTCTGCGTTGCCAAAGAACATGAACTTATACACACAGAAATGAGACTCACAAAGGATGAGCTTTGCGTGGGCAGTCACTCAAAGAAGAGGTAGGAAAAATGAATTCATAAGAATAATAATTTTGCTCTCATTCAGCAAGAATAAGTATGTATAGATGGCCAATCATACTACTGCTGTCGACTAACTCACCATTTCAATATGTCATAAAATTTCACAGTAATTCAACAGTTGCTTTTTGGCTGCATTTCATAAGGAGGAAAGAGGCTTGGTTTGCCCAAGACCAGAGTTCAGGTTTTTTTTCAAAATTGAAAAACTACTCTTAACCATAAGGTGTCACTATAGCTCAATGCACAATTATTTGTTGACACTTACATGCAGAAAATCACATTTTCTGTTTCCATTCAGATGAACAAACTCACCTTACAAGTATTATCCAGTGTACATTAAAGTTTTTTTACTAGTTCATTCCAAATTTTTCAAGAATTATAACTTGCCTAAAGTTATGTATTAAGACAACTCAGTTCCTATTTCTTTCGCCTTCCAGAAATAGAGAATATAAGAAAAGAGCTTTGGGATCCCCACAGCCTGGATTTTGTGAAGATCCTGGAGGCAGTGTGGTGAAGGTCTTCTGTACAGACAGCTCTGGCTGTACAGATGTAGGACACATGAGAAACTTTACAAACCAATTCTTTGAAACAAGGATACCAAGTGACTACTGCAACCACTGTACACTGACAGCAGTGTGAACATCCCTGTAAGGGAGAACTTTTACCTGCTCTACACCATGACTGTTAAATCACTAGCTGTTTCCCAGATTACCCAACTCTTTCTCAGGAGTTATTAATTTTATGTCATATTGTACAGAAATGACATTGACTTGAATGCACAAAAGGAAGATCTTACCTGAGAGTTAATGATCCGCATGGTTGTTTTATTTCCAACATCTTTTTCATAGCCGCGTGTTGGAGCAGAATTAAATCTTAGAACGGCATCATGAGAATCTAGAGGCATAAATGAAGAAGTAAATTGTTTTTCTTAATAATATAGAACAGTAAAATAAATAAATCATCTAAACTAATGTAAAACTTGCAGATTTCTCCTAACCTTGATATTCTAAGGACAATAAATATTCTACTGTGCACAAACAAAAATCCTCTTGCATCTGTCATATGTTATTAACATTATTAAAATCCACCAGAAAAAAGTTCAGAATCATCTATTAATTTAGCTTGTGATGCTTAAATGTTTCTCTTAATTGGATAAACTTAGTGTGGGAAGGTTATTAGTACACCCACCACACACAATTGCTCGCTACTTCTACTGCAAAATTTACAAAGAATTACTCCATGCAAAAGCATGTTAATTGCACATTTGAATGAATAACAATGCTTAACTATAAGCTTGTGCTTCACAGTATTTTATAATACCTGAAAATCTCAGACTACCTCAAACCTATTAGTCATACCGTGTACTTATTTTCTCAAGGTCAGTACAAGTCTTAAAGAGCCTCTGTTGGGAATTCAGCCCACAAACCTACTCACACACAGAAAACTGAGGAACCATTGGTAGCAAAGATCTAATAGAGCTGAACTGTCAAAGTTTCCCCATGAGCTGTTGACCTCGGAGTCATGCAGAATAGAAAGCAGCTATAGGTCAAGTATGGGTCAAGGGCAGACACTATATGCAGGCTTCCACTGGATAAAAGATAATCACCCTCCCAGTGCTTCTGTTAAGGGGATTTCAAAGCCCAAAAGGTGTGAGGGAGAGTAAAACATTATATCTGTTGTCCAGAACCAGAGTCTCTGTCAATAGCCCCCTATTTGGTATACTTTCGTCCCTTCTATTGACGGAAGCAGAGAATATGATCAGGCCAGAAAGGGCATATAATGCCTTAACCCATAGGTAATTTATACAGCTGTTTATCTCTAGCCACTTAAAATGCAGACGACTCAGAAGTTTCCAAAGATAACCAACATGCTTCAATGGAGTTCAGGCCTGACGCTATCTAACTGGGATCTTCCTCCTTTTCACACCTTAACTTCAGACTTCTTGTACTCCAGACAAGAAAATGTTGTGTGACGTGAAGCCGTCAGTCCAATCTCAGCCACACTTGCTTGCTTTAACATGTTGTCTGAAAAGACAGCTTTTTGCCAATTGTCTATCAAGACCAACTCCTCAGAAGCAAAGAAGGAGTGGAGGCTTTTTTCTATGTCCCTATGCAGGGACAACCCCAGCCTCAACACCTAGCCTTCATCTGCCTAAACATAAGCATCTTGATTGCATAGGAGTTACAGGACATGAAGTCAATAGAAGTTGCAGGTACTCCACATCTTTGGAGAAGGAAAAGAAAAACAAAGTTCCTTTTTGAAACCTGCCTATGAATTTAAGAATGTAAATTTGGACTTGTTTTTGACAACCTTTTGATGATCTGTTGACTGAGACCTGGGAATTGGGTTGGGAAATGGGAATTTTATGGTTCATAACTTGAGAGACAGTGTGCTGCATTTCATGTCCAACATTACTCATGCCGGTTCTTCATATCAAGAGTAAACACCTTTCCTTCACCATAAAATATATGATCACGACACAGCCTAACACTGATAACAGCTGGTTTTAAGTCAACTGATTCTAATCTTAGTATTTGGAGATAACAATTTTAAAGACATAAAAAGTTTGGGGTTTTATCGCAGATCCCTTCCTGATAATGCCAAAATAACTGGGTCTCCCATTAAACAGCATGGTCACGATGGGCGTGTTTGCTGCACTTGCACAGTATTTCCATACCTAGTTTCATTCAAAACCAATCTGAGGGGTGGAAGGGAGATGGGCAAAAGGCAGAACACAAATTAACATTTCTGTCTGCGTTTCTAACAGGAGCACAGAAGAGGGAGCTAAAGGCCTGTGAAGAGAAAGGTCCTCTGCTGCTGCTCTCTTAAAGCCTCTTTTTCTTTCGGGAGGATAAATAGTAAAAGCCTTTTGCCTGTAGCAACTTCCTCAACCAAGGCTGTACAGCCCATGGCTGAAAAACTAGAACTCATATATGGGGGGTTTCTTCCCCTCTCCCTAATGATGCTGACTTTGCCATGCCTCAGTGGATATGGAGGAGACCAGCACGGGTGCCAGGCTGAGTCCATACAGCAGCACCACTGGCTGCCCAAGGTGCCTCCAAACTGGCAGGTTTGCTTGCATTTTCAACCAAGAGCTGGTAGCCCTGGTGACAACTTTGGGAGAGGACAGTCTTCTCTTAGACCTGTGCATGCACAAGGAAGAAGAGCATCCTGAACAGTCTGATCTTCCTCTTCCCGGTCAGACCCTTCTCACTTTTCCAAAGACTAGAGGGGAGGTGGAAAGCCACGGCCAAGAGCTCGGCTGTAACACATCCTATCTGGACTCTGTAGGGGAAGCATAACTTCTTCCCCATGGGACAAACAGACGCTGCAGCGTCCATTTTCCATTTTAAGTGGGAAATGCTGGCATGATGTCTCCAGTATATCGGCACTTCCCAGGAGCTGTACTGTCTGTCCACTAGGACCCATAGGTTTGCACCAGGCCCTTCTGGGATGGCTTTAAGCAGTCAGTTGCCCCCCTCCCCCAGTTCTGGGCCAAATTCTCTTATCACTCACAAGTACTTGAAGACACTTAGAAAAAAAACTTCTGTGACTCCTGCTACCCCACACACTTTCCTGTACAACAGGTAGGAGGAGATATGAAACTTCAGTGCAGGCCTTACCAAACAGCACCTCCTTCCTTTAGGCGGTATCAGATGACAATTTCCCAATTAAATCAAAAACTCTTCCTCAGAGAATAGCATGAGCTTTCTGTGCCCAGAGTGTTCCTGAGAGAATGGGCACACAGAGGAGCATATGGGCCCCAGGCACCATGTCAAGCACCAAAGTCCACACCTCAGCTGCACCTGAATATGTCATGATGCACGCTGTAATATATAAAAGTATGTCACAGGGTGCTATTGATTTTCCAGTACAGCACTAATCTGTACCAGTTTAAATTGGGTGTACTGGGGAACACTGACAGAAGACTGTGTTTCAGCCAAGGATAACACATTGGAGAAGAAAGAAACTGTTTAGCTATTTCACCCCAAAGATTTTTAAATCAGTGGGGCTTCCTGTGAAACTGGGGGTTACCCTGGTGTGATTTTAGCTGAAGGCTGGCCGGGCATCCATGCTGTGCTGGAAGCCTATTAGAGTAGTTCGATAATGATAGCAGCTTTAATATATCCCAGAGATTTAAAGGAAACCCATCCGTGTCAAAGAGACGATACAGTGCAATGAAGCAGGTACTGGGATGTGAAGTCCTGCAAGATGGGAGGATTAATGAGTGCATATCAAAAGGTTTTTATAGAGAGCTGAAGGAGATAACTCTTCTTGCTCCAGAAGTAAGTTTGAGACATACATTTTATCCTTCTTTCATAGCACTTAGCATACTGCACACGTACTACTAAAATGAGGAACTACTCAGATACCAAAATGAGTAGTAATACTTATTTTTGGAAAAAAAAATATCCAAAAAACCTGACCTGGATTAGTTATATGGCTCCACAATCCTCTTCTGAATAACTACCACAAAACTCCCACCTTTAAGTGGGGAATTCTGTGTAACATTGACAGCTCAGAACATCTGTAACCTCACTGACTCAGTGCAGCAATGGAAAAATGAATGGGAGGAGATACTTCAACTCATTTAAATTCACTCTTGTAAAAGAGGTCAGGGAACTTGACCTCAGCACATGGGGCTGCTCCGGGGTCTGAATTCTGTATGTCTGTGAACTCAAAACATGCAAGAGATGAAGAGGCTGCTCTACTGTTTCTTGGCATGGAGACAAAGTTCAGTCTGGCATAGTAACACCACAAGTAGTTTCTCTATGAGCCACCACGAAATATAGACAGGTACAATACAGCTTTGCAGAATAAAACCTGAACGTGGCTCTAATCTGCTGAAGAAATAAACATATGTTGCAGCAAAATGTCAAATATGGCAGATGTGATAAAACCAGTGCCTCCTTTATACTACAAGCTGTAATATGATAAGAAGGCATCATTGTTTTCTTTAAATCAAATTATGACTTCAGGCCTGATGTTCCTTTCAGTTATATCGTCCTGAAAGGGAACAGCTTCACTGAAGTCCATAAACTCACACTCACGTAACACTGGTGAGAGAGAACAACCAGCTTTACAGACCTGTGCTTGACAAGAATGAACCTTTTGAAAGAGAAACGAATACATACATGTACATATATATGCACATGAACAGATGCATTTCACCCACCTATTTCATCTCCTAGAGAGGAGTTCAGTATTGCACCAGCAGACATAACTACGGCACAGCTCCCAAAACCATGTGTATACAATTTGCCCAGTGGAATTTGGGGAACGTGCTTTTCCCATCCAAGAGCGGAGAAGGGAGCCTCCTTGCCATCTATTGTTTTCACATTCACCCTTTCTTTTAGCTCGCAGAATAGCTGGTCTCCTGTCAACTTGGAGTTTCGTTTCCCCTTGAACCGCACCCCATGCTTATTGGTGCTCAAATAATCTTTCATCGCCTTCTGCAGTCGAGGGTTTAGCATCTTGGAAGAGACATCCCCTTTCCAAAGCTTGTAAAGAAAGGATTTCGACATTGTGGGATATAACCCATCCCAGTCATCAGATTCGTCAAGCAGCTGGCTTCTCCTGTGCTTTATGCTCCTCCTCCTCATTCTTCTCTGATGGCTCCAGTTGTTCTGTAAAATATTTACTTTTGGATTATCCTCATCAGCTGAGATGAATTTTGCTATCTCTTGTAGGTGGTTTTGTGGCCGAGGCTGACCAGCAGCAAATAAATAATCGTCATTCACTTGATAGAAAGCACTTTTTGATTTTCTTCCTATCTGGGATGGAAAAAATTCATCTTCATTCCTAAAGGCATCTTCCAAATCAGTCCATTTCTTAATACTTCCAGTCCCTGACTTAAATGTACCTAAGAGATCTTCATTAAGAAGTACCTCGTTCCCATCGATGGTTTCAGAGAATGATGGATCATGTATGGCTCCCATGATGACTCGCTGCTTGCCCTGAAGGGGCAGAAGCCTCTTAGTTTCAATGTAAGAAAAGGAACTGGGAACTGGTTCAGCAGTGTTGCTATCTGTAAAATAGATGAATATCACCAGAAAAAGCAGACCCCATGCAAAGATCCCAAACAGCATGAGTTGTTTCCATTGCTTCAAGTTAGGTTTCATGGCAATGCCTTTACCAGCTCCTCTGTGCCTTGAAGTATTGGTGAAGGAAAATGAAACCTGGAAAGAACACCAAATATTAATCAAGAATGGCTCTAAAAATAGATGCAATTCAGAAATATCTTAACATGCTTTGATAGAAGGCGCAGAATTAATCTCCAAGCTGTAGCACGGAGGACTCAGAAGCAGAAACAAACTCCAGAGACTGCAGACACTGTAGGAGTGACACGCTTTGGCTGTAACCACACAGTGACAGCTGCTAGCTACAAAAGAAGCTGGTGGCCAGTTTCTACAGTAACACTGGATCCTGCCTTCGGGGAGATCATGTGCCTGCCTGCTTCTGCTATACAGAGTGTAGCATTAAGAGAGCAAAAGCAAAACCCGTGCCCAGCTGTATGCACAGTGGGGACAATATCAGCTGTCTTCTCTTTTGCCACTGCAAGTCCTTACGCAGTGGGACTGCAAGCAAGCCTGTCCCCAAACGGACCAGGCAGGGAGCACAAACTCTCAGCTGGACAGCCCTCCTCTGCCCCCAGCCCTAAAAAGGCAGTGCTCTGTGGGTATCATCGAGGGGAAGCAGGGAAGAACATCACACCGGTGGGTTGGAGGGGAGCCTTTTCTTTTCCTCAACTGGTATGAACTGGCCCAGCATCAGTGGGCCACATCCTAGGAAGAAATTCTTACTTGTGAGGGTGGTGAGACACTGGAACAGGTTGCCCAGAGAAGCTGTGGATGCCCCATCCCTGGAGGTGTTCAAGACCAGGCTGGATGGGGCTTTGAGCAACCTGCTCTAGTGGGAGGTGTCCCTGCCCATGGCAAGGGGGGAACTAGATGATCTTTAAGGTCCCTTCCAACCCAAACCATTCTGTGAGTCTATGATTTGCTGGGGAGTGCAGCCCAGGATCAGACCCAAATAAGAAAGTGACTGTTGTACCTCTGCTATGGATGCTGCATGCACACTGAGGTGGCACAAAGGAGTTCTGCATGTCGAGGTGTGAAGGGTTTGCATTTTCCAAAAAGGGGGATGGATGGCACAACTAACTAAATACATGCCTTTAGGATAACGCTAGAGATTTACATAAAGGGGGTGGGTTGGCAATGTCAGACATAGACTTGGAAATCTGTGCTCTACTAATACCTGGGGATTTTGGACAGCTTGTGCGCTATTGGAGGAATGCATGGTCCAAAATGAAATAAAGTCTGACTGAGGGGGCTGTGTTCCAAGGAAAATACACTAACACATTACCAGACCATCACGCACACTATGCCCTTACACGAACTCACTTGCTTAACCCAGTGGTGTGGGCACTGGTGGCAAAGCTGGCTAAAGAAAGTCTGGTCATACCTCATATCCCTTATCATTCACCTTCCTGAATCACAGTTTTTGTGAGCCTCAGTTGCTACACTGCAGTGGAACTCAGTGTACCACTTAGTGACAGATCACTTACCTGATCTGGATTAAAAATAAACCCCTTCTTCTGGAGTTTTGTTTCTAACCCCATTTGTTTCAATGACTGCTTAATGGTGGGACTTAAGAGCCACTTCTACCAGCTGTGATCAGAAAAGTGAAAAACGGAGTGGGGGCCAGCTTGGGTTTCATTAACAGCTTGCGCCCCAGGAGCCACCATTTCATCACACCACATCCTAGCACCACACACAGCTTACACATCACTGATAAGACACTGCCTGCTTATACCTGACCCCCATGAGGGACCAAAACCACAGTCACCAGACGCTATCCCCTTTCTGCAAGCTGCTAAAGTACATCAACGCTGAGTGCAAAGTTTAGACCAAAGCTGTAACTAAGGCTGTGTTTTCACATCAAAAAGAAACCAGCAATAACACTGGTGTAAGGCGTTCTCCGCTTTGTCCCTCGTTCCTGCACCGTGCCTCTGCCACCACCAACCCCCCCGTGTACAGAGCCGGCATATTACAAACTGGACCAGTAAACTGATACAGCAGGGGGTTAGTGTGCTGAAATATACGTTAGAGAAGGTTTTTTTGCTTTAACTGGGTCAGCCCTTTTATCCACTTCAGTGTGGTCACACATCCAGTTGTTTCAGCACAAACGAGGAGAGATCGCCTACCACAATGCAGAGGCGAGAACAAACCGCAGGTGGTATTAGCCGGGATACTTCAGGCTAGCATTTCTGCTGACCTCCTGGGAACATGAGGCCACAGCATTGCACTTCCAAACACAGCCTATTTTAATGATCTAGACAAAGCCTAGAACATTGAAAACAGCAAGCTGACTTTGGGACTCAAGGCAGTGTCCAAACAGAGCGAGGAGATTCATGTCACACTTGGATGACCAAATTTCATTGCAAACACATTCCATTTCTAATACACCGAAAAAAAATATTCATGAGTGCGATAACCCTGTGCTCCATGCACATTTCCATGTGGTTTCTGCGAGCCAAGCCAAAAAAAAAAGCTATTACTTCAACTGACCCATTTCCTACTTGCTCTCTGCTGCTGCTGCAAGATTGCTCTCTGTAGCACCTCGACACTCCCCCCAGCCCCTTCCAATTTTAGATCACTACAGGACATGTCCTGTGGGAGTCGACTGACAGTACATGACTGTTGTGCAACTTAGGTTTGCCCTGAAGTTATTGCAACCTGCGTTCAGTGTTCAGATGGTTTGCATTTTTAAATCAGCATTCTTCACCCATCTGAACTGCTTTCATCCCTTTTTATCATTTCCCCTGCTGTGTTTCCCCAGCACTTTTCAACACGTGGCTTCCAAACCACTGTGTAAGTTAGACTCTGCTCGGTCAGATGTTTCTCCTGCTGAATATACACTTCTTACAGGATCCGCAAAGGAAGCATCTTGCAGAATCTTTTTAACAGACAAGCTTGCAGGAAGTCGAAGCTATAAAGGAAGAGGTCGCTAACATGCTCCATTGAGTCACATAACAAGTCCAAACACAATTTAAACATAATCCATAGCAAAAATCTCACTTTTTTTTCAATTTTTCCAAGTTTTGTTGATCTTATAACCAGAAGTTGGTAAGAAATAGAAAGGGTTTACTCTAAATTCAGGTGTGAGACTGTGAAAGTTTCTAATAGTCTGTGATCACACGTGCTTGGTGCAGCAGACTGCCTCAGCATGAAGAATTATCCTGGACTCCTAAGTCTGATATTCAGGTTACAATCTGAAAAAAGAATAAGTTGCATTATTAATTATTTTTAAATCAAAGCAAATGAATTTTCCCCCCCTAACACTTACAATGTCATAAAAGCACACTCGCCTTGGTCAGTGTGCACATACGAGCATGCACACAATTACCTTTTCTATGCAGCAAAAAAATGAACTGTGTAAAACAAAAAATCAGCATACAGCAGTATATTTGTCAACACTGCAAGCAAAAGGAGAGGCACCAGTGAGAATAAATCCGAAAACTTTACACATTAACTACTGCAGAAGCTTATCTACAATCCCTTGTTGCAAGTGGGGCCTCAAAAAGGATACTCAAATCTCTTGAAGACCGGAGCTATGCAGGCAAATCTCTGTGCTGCTTTAATGTTTTTTGCTCACAAGAAAAGCCTTGTCCTCCAGCTGCACAGCTGAGCTGGAAGCAAATTCAAGGTCATTACTGTATTAGTTGCAAGAGGACCCCTACAACCTCACAGGATCTTGAAGGCTGTGTGTGGAAAGCTGCAGTAAGGCCAGAGAAATACCCGTTTATCTTATCTCCCTCTGCACTAAACATGCAGTGCTCTTCCCCGCAGCCCCTGCAGCTTCTCACACCTCACAGTCCCTGTCTTTGGGAATGTCTGGGAGGAGAGGGCAGCTCCTCCACAGCCTTCCCACTGCCCCATTGGCAGCAGACCCCTTCGCTGCTCACTGGGGAATCTCCTTTGGTACCACCTGGGGGTGTGCTTGGGCTCATGCCCTGGGTTCCTGAAGGAAGCACAGCTCAATTGTAAAGAGAAAAACTTTTGTGTAGAAAACCAGAAATTATGATTGTAATGAATTACACTGGCTAAATAAAGAAAAACAGGTGGTTTCATAGATGTAATTATTGAAGTCCACTGGATGCTTCAGGAAGAAACTTCTCTCTCTCTCATCTGTGCTCATCACACAGCTTTCAAGCTGCCAAAGCAATTCTACCCAAATTTTAAAAATTTCATTAACGTTGTTTATTGTCTCCAACTTCACCACCCCCACTGTAATAATCCTCCCTACTTACAAACAATGAGACTGCTGGAGTCAAAGCTCCAGCTAGGGAGGACCAGAGGAATAAGTCTGCATCTGGGGAAAGCCTCCAAGACTTAACCCAACCGGGGTTCCTGTTCAGCAGAACTAATAAAGCTTGTTTGCCCCCAGTAGCTGATGATCCCATTTTGCTACATATCCCCTATCTGATGGGCTTTTCCAATCATTAACTGATTTAAGCTCTGAGTACCATATGGAGAGGGGCTTTCTTCTTACCCAGCCAGGTGATTTGCACGAAAGCCGTGGAAAGCATGAAGCAAGGTACAAACCAGTGAAGCGGGCAGAAAGGGGAGACATTTATTTGCTTAACAGAAATACTAGCAGCAGCTATGAGAAAGAAAGGCAAACCCCAAGAGTATCTTTGAAGCATTCCAGGAAATAAAGCCAATTCCCCAGTGGAAACTGAAGGCTGATATTCCAAAAGCAGCACCCATTTATGGGAAGTTTCATTTCGCTACACTAAGATGCAAGAAACCAAAGTGTTCCCCCTCCCTTTCTATAGTCCATTGTTTTGCAACAAGGAGCACTTTTAATTTTTCTAAAGTAGGCCTCCTGACTATTTCTTAAATGAGAAGAGATGGATGAGGGAGATTTTTTTTTTATTCCTTTGAAACATTCCTCCCTTTCAACACTGTCTATTGTTAAATTAATTTGTACAGACCCCAGCAGCTCAGAGGTCAGGATGGTTCAAGTTGATGTTCTAAGCTGTGCACTGTTATGTTAAATAGGGTTTTTCTTGGCTGCAGCTTTGCAGCGAGAAGGTCACCTCGGGGTTATTTGGGGTAGCAAATGTTAGCTGTGGGCAACCATTCCCAAAGGGCTGGGAATCAGACCAGGGTTTATTTGATGGAAAGCTTAGGGGGCCTGAACAGATAGCAAATGCTCCTTTAGTTTGCTTCATCTCTTAGTCAGCTAATTCCAGGGTATTAAGAAACCTCTGGCATAGGGCAAGACAGCTGGAGGCTGCATTTCCAGGGTGGGGAAACGCACTCATCCTCTCATGTGGGAAGTGCCAAATTGGTTTTAGTATTATCACATCATTTCTGCGGCGCGAGCCATACAGTAGGCAGCAACAGACAGGCAAGCCTGTGGGGAGTGGTGACTGCCAAAAGATGTATATTAGTCTGTTGATGGCCTGGGCACTTGTCTTATTGGTTGTGATTAAGCCTCCTAATTAATGAATCTCTTTTGGACAACTTCCTTGTTAGTCCCAATAAATCTGGCTCCTTCCTTCAACATTATTTTCAGAGGAGTCAAGCTGCATTTGGTATTATTTGTGGCAACATAAGAGAATGTCTTCTGAAGCAAAGAAGAAACATCCAAACAACTCAGAAGCAGGATTTTTTAATTTTTTAATTTTTTTTTTCAATATTGCTCAGTGCCTTTTTAGCCTACATTTACGCATCTTCTTAGGGAAGATTCCTTGGGAGGTATGCAGATGATGGTATTGCTAATCCGACTCACTTGTTCAATGTGAGCCAAGCATCCCAAACCAGGGCATTTGGAAAGCGGAGTCTCAGGTTCTGTACTTCTGGGGATGCAGGCAGGCAACATGCCTGCTCTCAGGTTCTCTGATAAAACCTAGGATTTCAAGTTAAAGCGGGTGGAGGTGGAATAGCTTTTTTAAAATTATTTTATATTTTTACTAATGACCCATTTCCAGGAGCTTAGGCTGGAAGAAAATTCCCAAATATAGTGAGACTTGCAGTAAAACTCACTCGAGCTGGCAACCCAGCAGCTGGAGAAATGCTCAGTGGAGCTTCTGCCAAGGAACGTGTCCTAGATTATTTTGTAGGAGCATGGGGACTTAGATACATAAATCTGCAGGCTTTAGTGGGAGGTCAAAGCTATCTTCTATGCATCTGATACTCACTCTCCACGCTCCATCATCAAGTTCAAGCTGCCTGGCATGGAAGCCAGCTATCACTTTCCTAGAGCCTACAGTGCCGCCTGCACAGTCCAGGGACCACATACAGGTTACGCGAGTGTGGGCTGACAGGAGGGAAGTAAAAATAACCACACCAGCTCTTAGCCTTCACATGCAGATTCTCCCACTGCCAGTGGAAATGTTCATCACAGCATCAAGGGCCAGGGAAAAGCTGGCTTCGCAGCGACTGACTGCACCTCTTGGGTCAATCTCCACCTACCCAACTTGCAGCATCTCTTCTCACAAGCTATGACAGCGGCTCTCACTCTGATACACACTGAGATTCAACGCTCCCGCCAGAATTTCCTCCCAAACTTCAGGTCAGGGGAGACAACGGAACTTCTTTGTCTTTTAAAGACTGGTTATGAGCCAGCCACAGTCTTGTTACTGTAACCGAGGGTTTCTATATAAATGCACTTCCTATCACTGCATGTGAAATTCGGCACAACTGCAGCGTAAATCACTTCCAGACTCTTCAACCAAAGCTACAAAGGGGAAGAAGCGTCACAGGGTTGTGCTGAAAATAAGCAATTTTCACAACATAACTCAGCCCCTACAGCCTCTCAAGGAGCCTCTCACATAGCCATGTACCACCTGCACTCAGCCTTACCTACTGCTGACCCCTTTTTTTGCCATTTGTTCTTACCATACCTTTGCTGTGCCCTGGGCCCTGTTCACACCAAGATGCAAAGGTTTAAGGCTGCTTCGAGCTGCAGCAAATGTCAGCAGTGCTTGGCTCCCCCATAGGACATGGGTGCAGAAACCACCACTTCGGCCATAGTCCCTAGCATGACCTTGCAAACAAATAGTAGAGAAGCAGCTAAGGTATTATCTTTTCTGCCCTTGCAGAATGACCAGCTGGCTGTTTTGGACAGGTTTTGGTCATATTTCAGCTGCCACAGCACTGCCTCTTGATCCAAGCACCAGGAAAAAAAAAAAAAACCCTCATATCTACGTCAGTATAAAACCACTGCAAATATCCAAAGAGAGTGCAAGTCACTTTTCCAAAGTGAAATTCAGAATGGCACTGGACAATCACGGAAGGATCCAGCTTTGTACAATCTCCATGCCAGCTGGCTACGCTCTTCACACCTCAGTAGTTCTTACTTGCGCATCCTCTGTTCATACATAACCACCTTATTAATGTATTTACTTTTATTGCTGAGATGAGGTCAATGAGGAGGAAGTGAGCACGCCAACACAGGGAGGAAGGCGCAAGGATCAGGGGAGGCTGGCAGGAGGCTGGGCCGGGAGGGAAGGAAGCCCAGCTGCACAGCAGCATGGAGGGCAGGAAGGCAGGGGCGAGCAGCAGAAATACTGAAGAGGAATCATGTCCAAAGAGCAAAACACCACCTGCCAGAGGGTGGGACATCTCAGCACCAAGGGGGTGAGAGCTGGAAGGAAAAACTTCCTCCCACCAGAACAATCACATCCTTCCCTCCGAACACCTCCTTCCATCCGGGAAAGCAGCAAGTGATCTCTGCTCCTGCTGAGGGCAGGCTCTGGCCCAGAGCATCCTACCCTGTATCTCCCAACCAACTGATGGGAAAGAGGCCACCAGGCTCCTGCAACAGACAGGAGGTCTGGGTGAACAGCAGGACCCACACTGTGTCTTCTCCCCTTCCTTCTGGGCAGCCCTTCCCAGGTCAATGTGCTGCTGCTTCCCACCATCCCTCTGCCTGGGAAAGGGGACCCTGGGGGAGGCACCAATGGTGCTCCTCACAGGTGGAGCATGGCCCTTGCTCCCCTCCCACCCTGTGCACCAGGACGCCCTCCGACTGAGTTTTGCAGTGGATTAGCATCCAAAATAGCTGCACCTATTTTCCCTCCTGCTACCCTGTGAATGTCCCTTCACACCCCATGCAGAGAGGCTCCAAACTACTGGCACAGTTTGGTGCCTGAAGACCCACAGCACAAGCAGGAGTTACTGCACATCTTAAGCACAGTCTGGCTTTTGTGGGACTGATCCTTCCCTGCTCACAGGAGAAGGTTTTAATCCCTTTCCCCCTCCAAAAGCACAGCTTGGGAGCTGCCCATGCCTATGTTCTGATGTCATGTGTAATTGAACATGATGGTAGGAATCACTTAATGCCCCCAAAAGAGAGGGAGAGATGCAGAGAAATGGATAGTCTACTCAGTGTCTAATAAAGCACAAGAAAAAAAAAAATCCAGCCAACACACATAACTGTATTTGGTCCTCCTCCCTCTTTTTAAGGGACAGCTTTTGATATCGTACTTGCAAAAACACATAATTCAAAAAAGGAAGGAAGTGCTTTGAGGGTTTTTTATTTAAAGCTTGACAGGATAAACGAATCACAGTCTCATTAAATCACACAAATCTCAGGCTGCACACAAGACTAAACCACGAGAAATAGGACGTTACAAATCCTCATGCAGTTCTACACTTCCAGCACAACAGCTCATTTTATTTCTGCTCTTGGCAAGGTTAGAATAAAAGGCTTCTTTTCTTTGCTCCATAAATGTTTTTAGATGCTATATTACTTGAACTTAACACAGCAGTAATTGCACTGAAAAAGGGCAATCTGAATTGCTTCCTGAAAGAAGGAAACGTTTATACTAACACACGCAGGAACAGAGAGTGCAGTTACAAAAGGTCTGTTTCAATCCTATCACAAAAAACTTGACCAAACTCACAAATTCTTCCAGGCAGAAATGGTTGGAGAATTTTGATTTTCCACTCTAAAGCAACAATGTTTCTGAGATTTACCAATTATCATTATCTCATTATAGAAGTAAATTTTACATCCGCAGAGTATGTTTCTACTGTATGTTGCAATAAAGCAAGTCCTATAGGCACTGTGTTTTGCTTTGCTTTTTATTACTAACTTTTTTATTAGACTCTAGTTTGTCTTTTTACATTTGTTCCAGAAAGCAAACAAGCTCTTGTTTTAAAACTCTAAAAAAGAACAATAGTAAATAAATTGTTCCCTATTTCTCAGCTCTATCTCAGTGCCAATTCTTATTTTTTATGCTAGTAACATAATTTTAAGAGAGCATTTAGAAAATTATCATTGTTAATGCCTCATTTCTATATACTCATATACATACATACAAAAAACATGCCTTCTATAGGCTTATTTGCTCTAGGCTAAAAGCTTGAATGAAAAGTTTCACCCTGGGAGAATGCCTGCCAAACTGAAGGATGAAGTCAGTTCAGCCCTTGTTACATTACAAATACAATCCAGAACTGAAGTTTCCTGGACTGGAACAATTTTTTCCCCCTTTTTTGTATATTTTAATACTTAACATGACTATGCTGATGATAAGCCAACCTACACTAGCTGGGATGTTTTGTTTGGCTTCATAAAGCAAAATAAAGTGGTATTAGCATTTAAGTTCTTTTTTTTAGTGTTTCTTTTTCTCCTCCATTCTGGCACCATTTTATACATGGCTCAGGGCAATATTAGTTTAAACTATGACTAGATCAACAGAAATCTCTTCTGTGGGGGATACAGCTGTTTGTAACCTGACACAAACCACTGGAACCTGAATCCTACCTGTCTGGAAATTTTGGAGAGAAACAGGATCTCTAAGAACTCACGAAAAGAGTATGAGGAATAGTGACAATTAAATCAAGGTTGTTGGTTGGATTCTTCATAGCTTTCTCCTTCGTGCAGTCATTAGTGCCCACGTGCAGCGTACAAGAAATCCTCTCTCCCAGTGCTGGCCATTCACTCCCAACAAGTACAAATGACTTTACAAGGTCGAAGAAAAAAATTTAGGGTCTCTGAAAGCTCTGACACAATTAAAACAGTGAGAAACTGAGGTAAGTGAGAGGCAAGACAGAGTTGGCTAGTTTGCAAGATTATTTGCATTAGTTGTTTTTGTTATAAAAATTGAAATGATGGGATAAGATTCTGAGCCCATCCTTAATGGATACAACTGTGAAATTACCATCTGATGCTAATTTTTACCACCATAACACACAATGGAATCTAAAACCTTGTATTTCGAGATCTACAGGCTACTACAGAAAAATGTGTGAAAGAGTAAATGCTTTTCTTATTAAGACACTTGGCAGAGGTTGTTGCCATGCCTTTACCTCTAGAGGAAAGTCTCCATTTGAAGTCTTTGAAGTCTGAAGCTGATCAGTATACATGTAATATACTCCTTTCAATTCTTCAACAGGTGGGATTCTCATATTTTAATTAAAATATTTGTTACTATTTCAAATGCTGGCTACATCTTTTTTTGGTTTTCAGCCAACAGGCAGGCCTTTGAAATACCACTGATTTCATTAAAAAGCTCTCTTTCTAAGACTGCCGTTAAGTAGGCAGGACATGCAAACCCCCTGCCTATCTTCTGCACCCTCTGCTTAGAAGATGCAGATGCGTCTGCTTAGAAGATGCAGATGAAGCACATCCTCTTGCCCATCACAGAGTGTAGCCATCCTCTCAGCAAGATGTCAGACATGCCTGAAATTCTTTTCTCCCTCTTCTCCCTTGCTGCATGGCACCCATGGGACCAGACTCACTCCTGGCTGTGGTAAGAAGTAGATGGGGTCTGCCCGCGCTCCCCTAGCACACCTGCCTGTTTGCTGTCCTGGGGAGTCTCTTCAGAGCCAGTCCTTACTTCTCTTCAGGTTCATGGCCTTCCCAGAAAACGTGAGTTTTCCCTCATCACGGCACCATCTGCCACTTAGGAAGGTTATTGGCAATGCTTGAGCCAACCATATGGAGAAGTTTGGAGGAAAGAAGTTTGCGAGGACAGAGATAAACTTTTATGTAGTTTTGCCCCTTATTGCCTAGCATAATACAGCCCCAATCCATGTCTGCAGCTTTTAAGAGCTAAAGGCAGAGGGCAAGTAATAAAGTGAAGCCAATTCACTGCCCTAAATCAATCAGAAGAAGGTTTTCTCTGCCAACATAAAAAGAGACTGTTCCCAAAAAGAAGTCTTTGTTTTAACATAGATTGATTCCTTAGCAACACCCAATCCTGTCAAACCTATTCAGTTCATGGGTTTTAGTCTTGCTTCAATCCTGTTCAGACACTAAATAAATGGAAAAAACCACATTGAGTCTGATCTAAAAGATAATGCTTAACGTTTCTAACATTTTCATGATTCTTGCTTTTATTTCCTGAAATCTACATTTCTAGTTAGCATATGCTAGTAGAGATGTTTTACTAAGTTAAAACTGCTATAGCAGGTATAGGGTATACAACAGAGGATGACAGCAAGCAAAGCAAAATTTTCCTACTTATATCAGGTTGCGGTTTTTTTACCGTTGGAGAAAAAAGCACTGAAGTTCATGCTAAACAGGGGTATAAAAATGCAAAAAGATGTACTGGCAGCAATCATAAATGACGCCAAGCAGTGATGAGACTCTTGTTCTGATCTTCAGTTGCCTTCAATCTACTCCAAACTTCTCACATTTTTCAGTATCTGTGCAAAACATTCTGTTGTGCCCACTCTGCTGCCTCAAAAGAGTAAAACTCCTGTGAATCTGTATTTGGACATGAGGTAGTATAGCAAAGTCCTGGTAATCCGCACTTACTGGCAGGAAACCTACCACTAGTAGGAAACCTACCAATCACCAGACCCAGTCTGGTGATGATTAAACAAAATTCACCAATCCAACAAAGCAAAAGGAACTCTATCTAGGAATAGTGTATTTCTTTAATTCATTGTAACTCGCACTTTATTTTAAAGCACTGTACAATTTCATAGTATTTCTAGTAACTATAGCAAATTGTATGATACAAAAACCCCAAATATGAAATCTGGTATTACCTCTAACAGACCCTGGAGGGTCACGAGAGACACCAGGTCATTCCCAGGGAGGAATGGCACAACTCTGTGTGTTCCCATTACCCCACCGCTGCACTGATACAAAGCTACAGGAGAATCCTGTAGCATCTGACTATCCTGAAGTGACATTTAAGTAGAGGAATACAAAGATATTAAGATGGATTTACGAGCAGTGGTAGACTGGTCTACTTACAAACCACATTTATTTAAACATATCTTGTACATCACATTCTGCTTTTCCACTTAAATAGTCCAATTCTGCAGCAGCCACAGAACCTGGGTTTTCACAGAAGCTTCAGCATAAGAAAATGAGCACCACTGAGCTTTTCTTAAACAAGCAGTAGTTACAGATTTTTTTCTTTCTTCTAACTACTTTTTGAGATTGCTAAATCTCTTCAGATTGCTCCGAAAGCAGCAGAAATTATTAACAGTGAACTAATTTATGATGAAATGGACTTATCATACTAACTACTGATAATTTTTTAAGCTTTAATTGTTCAAATTTGATACAGCTCTTTAAGAATCCTATCCAATGTGCTTTCACAATTCTCAATGGATAGTATTTATCTGACTTATTTACTAATTACTTCCAAATTACAAGTGTCCCTCAGGTCTGAATCATTTTTGATGAAAGAATGAGCAGACTTACATAGTTTTATACCATGAGGAAAGAGAAATTAAAGGAAAAGAATTTGTATGGCTCAGATCAAGCAAACAGAAAGCCTGATTTCTTTATCACCACAATTTTGTCTGTTAAACCTTCCACATCACCATCATGTCAAGAACTATGCTTAGTTTTTTTAGTAAGTGGAGATAACCATTAAAACCTATGGCAAAAGCAGCACTCTAGACTGCAGATACTGTAAATGGCACCGTATCCATAAAGAAACGGAGTATGGACAAGCACATGAAGAATAATCACATTTTTTCAAGCCACTTAAATAGAACATGCCCAAGGGCATGCTGTAGAGGAGCCCACGTTTCCGTCAGTGGGTAACATACACAGTTTGCTTTCCAGGAGTCAGAGAATTCAAGTTTATGTGAATTCTAATATATCACTTTTCTGCCAAGCACACTACTGTAAGAAACAGGCACATCGGTGTCTGTAGTTTAAAATCAATTTCACTTGGCCTGGGCATCAGAGAATCGGGGAAAAACCAGACTTTTAGTATAGGACATTAGCTTTCTAAAAGCTCTGTCTTTCTTGGAAAATGTAACATTGTTAATATAATACATACTTTATGTACTCTGTGTACTCTCTCTCCAGCTACTATTTCTCCAACATTTCAGCCAGTGTCTGGTGACTCCAGACTACAGGCGTGTGTTTCCTCCAGCATCACCATGTCACTATAACCACCTCCTGATTTCTAAAACCTCAGAAGTAGCATCCCTCTTCTGAACCATCTCCAAGACCTATGAACCATTCACCACTGCTGCCAAGTCTTGACCCAATATGTCTTTATCTTGACGACACTTTTATTCAGCATGCCCGTTTCCAAGTCACTTGACATTTTCCTGAGTACTTCCTGAGTACATGGGACTTGCAATTTTCTGCTTTTGTAACATCACTTCAGCTGGATGGAAAATTAGGGGAATCTTTTAGTTAAAAAGGTATTGCATTTCAAAGAACAAAAATATAACTCTTTTGTTTAGTGGATCTGAACGAAAAATTCAGTTTTGGTTTATATCCCAAAACCACAGTGGAACTGTTGTGGTATCAAATATTACTTTTTGAGAAACTTGGACAGTGGGGTAACGAGCAACTCTCTTGTTGCTCTGCTGTTATTGACCAAACTTCTGCTTTATAGCTGATTCCAAACAATTGGGGTGGGGTGGAAATTGCATATAAAGAGGCTGACTTTAATCCAGTGGTAAGGAAAGGAAGACTTCATACTCTATCAAATATACTTACTGGGTCCATTCTACACTTATAATACAGTTTTGAGTCACAAAACTCCCAGTAGTGTCCATCTAACAGCCTCATTGTCTTTGCATAGCTGTATCATTGCCTGGCTATTTATGTTCCTCCTCATTTACTTAAAATGTTAGAAGTCAGCAAATAAGGAAAGAACATCAAGGATTTAATGAGGGGTATTTTAATTATTTTAAGAGTCATACCCTTTCTCTATTCCTTAGAAAATAAGTGAGCAAATTCAGAAACAAAGTTAAAGTGGCACTAACAAAAAGCAAACTACTGTAGAAAAAGGACTTTACTTTGTTGAACTTCTTGCTTGAGCTGGATCAGATATCTATCTTAGCCATGCTGAATTTCTCAGCAGTCAAGGCTATGAATTACTATTGGCTGCTTGACTGATTAGACATGGTGCTGGCATGCCTGAGACCTTCCAAACACAGCAGGGGTTACTGCAGCAGTAGACAATACTATAATACTGCAGTATTACAGGCTATGCAGTTTTCTATGCCTTCGCTCAGCTTGTGCAACGGGGTTTATGAGACTCCTCGGAAACTTTCATCTGCAAGCACGGGATGGAGTAGCACCAGTAGTAACTCAAAGCTTTGCAGCTCTGCAGTCTGAAGAGTGCAGGCACACTATTTCTAGAAATGCCAAGAAGATAAAAATTCATTGAGGTGTTCTCCTCCACCAAGGCCCTGCTTACTGAAGAAATCATTCAGGGAGGCTCTATGTGCAGAGCACTACAGTGCCGTGCAGTGATGCTTGAGCTAGCTCAGGAATCAAAAACGCATCCTCATATCTATATATTTTGCTTTGCATTTCCTCTCTGATGGCTACAGTTTTGGTGCTATGACCACCTGCAGAATTCTCAGGGCACTTGCAACTGCAACTAGTTATTGTTTTACAAAAATAAAGAGCCTCTGTGTCACACACGACAAATGCCAAGTTCCACACACACAGTGTGCTCTAGCTGTGCCCTTATTTATCTCGTGACGACCTTGCAAGAGTAACATATATACCAGTGACTGCAAGACTTAATTATTCTAATTCTGTGGTCCAGGAGTTTTCAGCGGGGTTTCTCTACTGCTCGCAGCTTTTGCAGACTGTAGCAGTATATCTGATCACTGGTTAAGCAGCTGTGATCACATTACACCCACCCCGCAACTCTTCGCACTGGCTGCCTATACAGTGGCAGATTGATTTTTAGTTGGCTCTGTTGGTCTTTTTAGTGCTCCTAATAATAAAACGCCTGAGCAAATAGAAAACCTTCTCATAGGTATTTTATGCAGACACCCCTTTTCAGAAATTAACCCTTAATAACCTACCATATCTTGACAGACTATTGCATGTCCGGTGTGGGGTGTGTGAGGCAAGACGCAGCAATGTCCCTCTGCTACCGATGCTAGCACCGGTACAGATGGCAAAGAGGACAAAGACATGGAGCACCTCCTGGCCTCCTGAGCTGCAGGGCTCAGCAGCTGCTGGGTGATCCTGCCTGAAAGAGAGTCCTACCAAACTGTGATCAACAGCACCCTGCCTCTTCCAGGAGCAGTACCTCCTGACTTGTGCAGAGTCTCTCCTGGCGCTTTTAAATTCGAGCCCCGGAAAGAAAAATACAGTCGAGCACTGACTTCAAACACTCTCAGCCCCTGCCTTGGGGTGAGGGCTCATTCCAGCTTGACATCTGTTCCAGCCCTGCTCAATCTGTCTATAAAGTGACTCAGTCAAATTAATTCAGTGTCTTTAAATACAGCGTATTTAGAGACCTTTGCTCCTTTGGCTCCATCTAACTATAGCAAGTATCTGCAATGGCATGCTTCGGCCTTCACATCATTCAGAGAACAGCCCTCAGAGCAGAGGAAAGGGCTGGTGCACAACCCCATCTCAATCTTATACAGAATTAAGTCACAGCTAAGGCCCCAAACTTGAAAATTAAAAAGCACTTCCAGGCCCACAAACCTTTTCTCTGTATTTTCTAATAGCTATCTGCAAATTTGCAATTCTGGCAGCTAGGCATTTCAAGCTACAGATGTTTAGAGATCATGAAGAGCAGCTCAACAGCACAGATGGAGAACACTGATCCCGCTCTTAGGCTATTGCCACCTTCAAGGCTTTCCACAGCAAGAGCTGCCATTAGGGAAACCCCGAATGACAAGATGGCCATCAACCAGCAACATCTCTCACCTGGAGGTGAGACTGTAAGTAGGCCAACAGAAACACTCTCTTCTACCAAGCAGCGAGGGAAAAACCCTATTAAACAGTGAGCTCTCAAACCAGACACTCCAAAAACCTCTCCAGTGACAGTCAGGTGGTAGTCTTAACTGTGGTTCCTTCTCCAGTGGATATAGGACCAATACTTCTGCCTTACCACATATGCCTGTACACAGCCATACACAATCTGGCTCCAAGTTATACTGCTCTGAATTTACCCTTTTAAAAAACCCACAACTAAAATAAATAGCAAAAACACAATCAGCCTGAACGAGAAATAGCAGTGAATGATTAAGATGGAATGAATATCAACTATGCAGAAATATTTGTAATGGAGAGATTAGCTTTCTATAATAAACTCCGGTTTTAACCTTCATAACTTCAACAAAGTAAAACCCAGTCACATGAAATTTCACAGTCATGGTCTTGTGCCAAGGAAAGCTTCTCTGGAAAGTTTGAGGTAGATCAGCCAAGGCATCTTGGAGATATGAGAGTTCCAGAAAAGTGAGGTGTTCTTCATTTCTTGGACTGTTTCCTAATTTTTTTTGGCTCATCATAACTTAAAAATGGTTGGCTTAGACATTCCAAATTTGTTTGGCTACTACTGGCGCCTTTGACTAGTTGCAGGCTATTTTATTACTGAATGTGGGTTTGTGCAAATTCTGAGCGCTGCAGTTGTTAACACCACATGTTGGCTTGTATGTCCTGTAGGCAAGCCAGCCTGGCCCACTGCAGGCTCCTCAATCACCTCATCAGCTGTGCTCTGGAGGCAGTGCCAAAGCCCAGGACCCTTCCCTTAGGTCCAACTGGGTGTAAGAACTTGGCTGGACTTTACAGTCTCCGTGGGGGAGCTACGTTTCACCAGGCTGAAGAGGAACGGTCCCAAGGTGCTTCCAAGCCTTGCCAGTACCAAAGTGCCTCTCTTGGAAAGGTAAGCATACACCAGGCACAGACGGTTTCCTCCCCAGACTTATTGTCATCCTACTACTCCTTCAGTCCATACTTAGCCTTACTCTCTGATGTACACAATAATTTTCCCAGGGAACATCCACATAACTCCCAAGCACCCCCTCCTCCATGGATAACTGATCCAATCTGTTTTCCATTTTCATTTCCACGGTGATTGCAAACTCCGTGCTGGGGTCTCAGTGCTTCTTCTGCAGCTTATTCCCTCTCTGCTCCATTCCCTCTGTCTCCAAGGCCCTCTTCCAGACAGGGAGCCTCATACACATAGACATAATATACCTCATTAGAATTCTGGGCAGAAAGACCCAGGGGGAGGATTTCAGCCCTCGAGAAGTAAATTGCCCCTGAGCAAATTAAAAGCTTTGATGAACACTGGAAAGACTGTGGGTAAGGAACTCACTCCTGGTGGGGACTGCTCTGTTCACAATCTTGATTTTGATAACAGATACTATGGCAACCTCATGCATCTCTTGACACAGGCTTCAGCATGGTCAACTACTTTAAACAATTCCCCTTAATCTTTGATATTTCCTTTGACGATGACTGTCACCTGCCGAGTTGCCAGGAAAACAAGCAGTGCACAGCTGATCAGTGGTGGAAAACATCAGAACATTAAAACCACTTCTTGGTGAAGTATGTTTCTACACAGAAAGTGCCTCGGTTACAAAGAGACCTATTCTTTTTGAGATGCACACATGCATGACTCCCATTCACAGGAGCTACACGAGTGCATCCAAAGTAGAATAGGCTTGAAAGTGTCTACATTTACCAAACACTGATCCCACACAGAAGTGCTTTTTGAGAATGACTGAAATACTGCATCTTACTTTTGCTCTTCAGAAACAAAAGATCCACGACCAATACCATGACCACATTGCCTACATTTAAAAAAAAAAAAGTGACACGTGCACAAAAAAATCCATAAAATATAAATGATCTACCTAGTAGATAGTAAGAACTGAGGTTTTTTCCACATTTCTCATCCAACTGCAGAGTTATCAGAGCTCTTTTATTTGTACTGGCTTCGTATATCTGTTCTGCCACTTCTTAAACGCAGATGATCTACCTCTGCTCTTCTCAGGAGAGACCATGCAAAGCGCAGCCAAGTTTTACAAAATCCACAGCCCTGTGCTGGGTCGACACAAACCTGCGGAGCGCCAAAGCAAGCTGCAGGAGGAGGACTACTCTTGGTCCCCCACGGAGCTCAAACAGCCTCTACTGCCCTTTGGGAAGGGGTGCTACCCGGCTCCACCTTGACGGCCACTGCGTGAGCTAATGAAAAGAGCATAAGGAGGATTCTGCATGTGCTTTCCTCCCCCTCTCAATCCACAGAGGGCCAGTCACAGTCTGACCCTAACTTAACACTCAGGCTGTAAACTTACTTAACACTTGTAGAAGAATTTATTTTTTTCAAACATACTGATGGCAGCATATGGCCGATCGACAGGTTTATTATTATAAGACACTTTTTCCACCAGGTTATAGTCTTTTTTATAAACATATGTTTCAGCACATAATAAAATCCCTAAGAACTGTTTCTGAAACATAATCACTATGCAGGCACAGAAACTACTTTTCAAGGTTTGTCAAGATAATGAAAGAAACAATCTTTTAGGGGACTTCCAGTTTTCTAAATGTCTTTTTCTAAAGGTCTTTTAAATCTAAGAGTGTCGAGAGTTATGCATGTTAAACAAAACCCAAAAAAAAAGAAAAAGAAAAGTGAGTTCTCTTTGTTAATGCCACACTATTCTCCATTTTGTCAAAGCAATCATTTTTATACTTAGTAAAACTTCTCCTTCCGCTAAGTAGACCTTTTAACTATGCTTTAAATCAGAACATGTGTTTTATGGGTGAACGATACGCTTCTGAAAAAGAGGTGGCATATTATAAAGAAAATGTCAACAGCACACAGCTACAGCCATGCAAACTCATCAGTGTAAAACCACCCTTGATATTCTGTGCCCTTCAGCTGTGCTAATAAAAATAGGTCTGTGTGTGGAGTCAAGGTAGTTAAATCATGGCCTTGCATCCATCTGCAAGATTACATCCAAGTTAAATGTCTAAAAACATGTCACTGCTTGATTTTCCTATAAACTGCATTTGTGTTCTTAAGAAATAACGCTTTTTGCCTATCAGCTATAATGCAATTTCTACGCTAGCATCACAATCTTTAGAAAAAAAGAATCACACAGTGTACACTGCTTCAAAAAATTCCTGCGCTCCTCTTATTCTCAGTGCTTCCTCTGTAATGCCTCATG
The DNA here is from genome assembly GCA_002844005.1 of Limosa lapponica baueri. NCBI lineage: Eukaryota > Metazoa > Chordata > Aves > Charadriiformes > Scolopacidae > Limosa > Limosa lapponica. The sequence continues at coordinate 276,273 of KZ506011.1, forward strand.
ATATATTTAGCCCAAGTGGGCTTTGTTTTAAAACCACCTTCTTCAATACATCAAAATATGACCCAACTCACGTATGTTTGCTAAGAGCTTTGTTTCCTACTACCCAAGTTTATTGTCTCCTGTTGAAAAGGAGCCTGCAGCTGGAATACAAACTAGGGCTCACAGGGCTCTAGATCCAAAGCCTTAAAGGCAGTGCAAGACCATTCCTTCATTTCACAGGACCAGGTATCAGGCCTGTACTTCACTGAAGACACTAGAGGCCTTCCGGACTGTATGATACAATACATTAAATACTCCTTAACCACTAGAAAAAAAAAAAAAATTTCAACCACTTTTGGACATTTCTTTGGCACTTAGGGTATTGTGGGGGAGAAAGTGCACTTCTGGGTTCCACCACACCACACACACACAACCTCTGTGAACCTCCCCACAAAATATGTATGTTTTAAGTCACTGGAAAAAATGATCAGTCACCAGATTTGAAGCTTAAAGTAAAAAAAAAAAAAAATTCCTTATTTTTATCATAGGCATACTGTTATAATTGGCATGCGTGAGCTTGCATTCAAAGAAAACTCATTTGTTAAAATTAATCACCGACTTCTTAGCCAATTTGTCAGAAACTACTATCAAGTCTGGACATGATTAGCTTCACTGGGAGATGCAGTGTGCCCTCTATAATGCTTCCACAGGATGAAATCCTAAGCCCAGGGAAGCTTTTGAACATTTTGCGAGCAACTTACTCAGATGGAGCCAGGACCTCATGGATGCTGCTGTGCGCTCTGCTTTTATGGATTGAGCCCTTCCAGGAGAGACAGGCCAACAGCTCCGACAATAAAACCCGCTCTTTCTCCACCAGCAGGCAGAGGACGATTAGCAATCGCACATCCCGACGCGGTGTTTGGAAGCGCTTAACTGGCGGGATGGGCTTGAGGCTGAGCTGAGGCGTGACGTGCTTGTTAGCCACTCCAAGGAGTCTTTCGACAAAGGGGCTGGCTCCGCACATCTAATTGCGGTAGCTGCTCCTATGATGTGGAAACCTGTCTATTAGAAAACACATTTCACAGGTGACTAAACAGCCATCAGATGGTAACAGCTTTTATTTGTTACTGACCTCCGTTCCCCGCCGCAGCGGAAGGGTGAACGGCTCGATATCCCACTGCCAGGCCAGAAACAAACACCTCCGCCTCTGTGTACAAAATTTTAAAATACCTACAATATTTTTTTCAGATTTGCAATGCATTGTGTTGAAATAGCACTCCCAACTAGCACCTTCCTACCTAGGAACCAGCCTCATAAAACAGTTACATTCTGCACGACTTGGTTATGCAAATATCTGAAAAGTGAGGGCACAACGGACCACGACTGTAGAGCACGTTATATTACATTTTTATATGCAAAAGGTGTTTACTTAGGTCTCTGTCCCTCAAACAGAACATCATGGGCAGAAGAGACTTGGTATTTCAGAGAGAGAGAGGATCAGAGCCTTTGCTGAGGGACAGACAGGACAGTGACCGGACCAAAAGCAGTCCCTTCCAGTGGCAGACTGAAAGGCAACTCCTCTACCAAAATTAAATACAGACCTTAGCATAGCACAGCTACTTCAAACTAAGGATCCTACAAAGATCCCTCATCAAATTTTACACCCTCCAGACCTTTGGCTCCCTCAATGACATAATGAATTCACAAAGTTGCAGAACAAATCACCCCATCTCACTAAATCCTCTACATGTGGTGGGCCACGTATCTTCCACCCAGACAGATATGTATCACAAGGGAAGAAGAAGCCTTCCACAGTTAACAGCCATTTGGTTCACATGATTTTGCGTTCAGTCCCCAGCGAGCACTCGGAGTCCCCTCACAACCCTAGCTATAGGCCGCCCTAATCTTGGATAGCAGTCGTACAATTTAATACAATAAACAGTGGATCGTACAAAACCTGCGGTGAATACTACTCCAATAACAAACACAGAGCTATGCAATGAATAACATTTACTTTTCATTTCCATTTAGATTTCTGACGTGCAACCTTCCAGAAAGCACAATGCAGTAGCACACGCAACCAGTCGTATCTCCAACGGTCGCGTCTCCCATGAAACGTAACAGCAATCCAGGCCACCACATCCCACAGCCCAGCTCTGCTCCATTTCCCCAGCTCCCACCGAACCTCTGGCCATCTTCAGCAGTGTGGAAGATGTGGCTTCTCCAAAGTGACTGGCGTCAAAAGAGGGCTTTGAAGGCCTGCAGACCAATAGGCTCTGTCAAAGCATCTGTCAGGAGCAAGTTCCCAAGGTCAAGGACCCCCATCAAGAACACTGGCAACAGCTCCCTGACATTTAACTCTTCAAGCGTTTATCCGCCTGGAAGTAGCCAATCTTTGAAAAATGTGTACAGCAAACTTAACAATTTTGGCATGCTTTGCCCTCAAGGCCAACTATCAAAGCACTGTTTCTAGTCTCTGTAAAATTTTCAGACCAAATAAAAATGAATCTGAATTTCTTTTCAAAATTGCTTTTCTCAGAGTGTTATTGATGAAGAAAATCAGTTTTCTATGGTTGTACCACAGAAAAGACTGGATCTAAAATAGAAAATGCTCATAAGACCCATCACAAATATCAGGGTTTTTTACATTATTCTCAGGTATAATATGTTAGTTGTAGTCAGCTTTTCATATGATATTGTACCCTAATAAATTCCATTTATTATGGAATTAACATATATGATTAAGCACATGAAGCAGGGGTTGCTGTATCTGAACCCTTTACTCTAAGCTCTTGGTGGCACAGATTTCATCCCATGCCGCAAACTTCTCCATTCTTAAAACAATTTTCAAGACACACAATGTCACTGGAAGAAATACCCTTAACTTCAGTAACCATTTAAAAACTTTCAGAAAAAAAAAAATATAATTGCATCTTTCTCATTTGTGTCATGGTTTAGTGGATACCTAAATAATAAAGAAGATCAAAACATATTACCATATGACAGCACGCTGAGCAATTGCTCTGAATTACTACCAGCAAAATCAGAATGCAACTGGTTTTAGTTATGCAAATTGGAAATGTAGTGGCACGATTGCAAATGAGAGCCTAAAAAGTCCAAAGTTCAGGAAAAAGCCACGCATGCAGCTGCTCCAAAAATAACCATGGTCAGATAAAAGTCTGAAAGCAATTATTTGGGCCAAATACTGTACACAGACCACTGCACTAAGCTTCTATAATTAAACAAGACAAAAGTTCAGATGGTGCCTAATAAACCATTTACTACATTAATTATATTCAAGTGCGGCATTCTAATGCCTGGTAATAACTAACAACAAGGGAAATAATTTAAAGAAAAGTATCCGATGTTGTAAATTTCTTTCTTTTTCATTCATCATATCAGTGTTACTCGCCAGCCTTTCTAACACACTTCAAACGCATGAAAGGGATACTGCTTAGTGTCAGGAAGAGCTATTTAAGGGTTGTAAACCTTAACTCTGAGGAAGCCAACAGCCTTACTCGACAAAAATGATTTCTCCACTACGAAAGCAGCAGCAAAGCCAGATTTTCCATTCCTTGAATCAAGTCCTTACGCCTTTGTTCCAAAGTTGCGGTGTCACAGGGGCGCCCAGTCTTTTTGTAGCAGCAACAGCAGCTCAACAGATCTTTGCTGATCAAGTTTTCCCACTGACCCTATTCCCTGGATTTGCCTTTACACTGCTCATGCAGCATTTGTGTACACCTGCAATTTTAACAGTGTTTGCAGCAATTTCTTATCAAGATAATTAATATTAGAGAAGTATTTAATATATTTTGGCTTCTTTTAATGCCATTAGTAGCTAAATACATGGAAAATGAGCCAACACCATATGCCCAAGTACCCCTCTGTAGACCGCCAGCCAATTGCTTAGCAAATACAGAGAAGTTCCCAAAGCACAGTCTGAAAATTACTGCAGAGAGATTTGCATACAATTTCTGATGGACCAGTAGCATTCCAACAACTTATGCAAAATCCAGCATGCTCCGCTAGTATATGCGGTAACTAGCATACACAGCATCAATTCACAATGCAAGCATTAAGATGCTACCAACAGGATGCTGTTTTATCTCATTTCGCTAATCCAAAATAGAACAAAAAAAAAAAATTCTGTAGGATTACAATTATTTTCTATTTTGCTTTCTTAATTTTAAATCAATCTTATTTGTGCACAACTCTGTGTTTAATCTAAGAGGGCATATAACAATCATTTTGCAGATTTCAAAGAAGAATGGAGATAAGGTGAACACGTAACTTTATCCAGAATGTCTTTCCACTGGGACGTTTACATATGCAATCCTAACACCCCCTTAAATTCCTTTTATAAAGTTTTTATAACACTTTCTCTATTGTTTGGCCTTTCCCTTCCCTCAGTTAGAAAACATATCACAAAACATAGATGTGGAGGTCTGCAACTCTGCAGCAAAACTCTAACATTTTGTATACATCCTCCAGGTCTGAATGTGCAGCGTGGACAATGCTGGGAAATCCTGTCCTCTGCCCAGATAAACCATGGTAGAAAAAGAGGTCTCTGACTAACACATCAGGAGTTGTGGAGGTCCTAAACGCCATCACAGAAGGCTTCTGCCTAGGAATAGTTCAAAGTCTTCACTTAGAAGATCTCAAAGCCAGCACTTTCCCAGCAAATGGCAAGTGGAACCCTGCCTGTTTCAGCAGAGGTGTCTGCCAAGAAGCCCCTCCGTTACCAGCTGCAGAACTGGTGCCGAATACCCTTGGGTTTGAATACACAGGCAGGACCTCACCTCCAGACCCTTTATCACAGCTTCTCATTCAGCAACAAATAGCACATCTCTTCCCAACAGCTTTTGGTCTTCGCAAGACACACACAAAACCAGTAGGTAGCCACCAAAGGATTTCCAGTCAAACAGTATTTTAATCGGAAAGCCATATGAAGGAAAAATGCTTTTAAACTTTACTTCAAATTTAAAATAATAATAAAACCCCCTGTTTAAAAAAAAA
>KZ506011.1:283008-300792 GCA_002844005.1 Limosa lapponica baueri
GGGGTGGGGGTAGGGGGGGAAGTGCGTGGAGCCGGAGGCAGCGGGGGCACCTTTCCCCGCGCTGGCCAGGGGACGGATGCAGGGGGATGGGGTGGATGCTGCGCCCTCGGGGGTCTGTGCCGGAGAAGTTCAAAGCGGGAGGGAAGGGTGGGAGGTGGGCGAGCGGGGGCCGGGCCGGCGGCTTCCCCCCTCGCCTCCCCCGGCCTTGGCGAGCGCGGAAAGCGCCGGGTGGGCTCAGGGACCGCGGGGGGCGGCCGGGCTGTGGCACCGGGACCCCCGGGCAAGGGAGGTCTCCGGAAAGTTGAAGGCACGGTCTTCGTACCCAGTCCTCCCCCGTGAGCCGGGGTGGTGGGACTCTCGCACCCACGCGGCGTGGAAGCGCCGCAGCCAAGCTTCGGCTCTTTAAGATTAGGCTGCGTTAATTAAGGAAATATTTTAAGCTTAAAGGTCTCCTGAGAAAGAAACGCATTAACTCGCTCGTAGAGCGGGTAGGAAAACAATGCGATACGGGGCTGTTGGATCAGCGAGCACAAAGGAAGCGAGAGATCAAACAGATGCTGAGGGAACTACGGTACATGGTCCCCCCCACGCCGCCGGACCCAGGCGACACCCATCGCCCCGGTCGTACTTCCAGTGTCGTTCCAGCGGCACAGAGAAAGAGAAGTGTTTGCCGTGCAATCGTCGTTGTCCTTTCGCAGCTCTCTGAAGAGCTAAAAATACCTTAAAGCATGTTTTACTGTCTTTGTTCAGGTTTGAATAGTAGTTTACTTTGCAAATAGTCCAAGGAAGTCCTCGCTTACAAATAATCAGCACAATGATAGATAACCTTTATCGTGCTGAATCTATGCTCTAAGTTAAGCATCTGTCTAAATGCATCAGAGGCCGTAGCTTCTTTGTGCCCATGTTTGTAAGGTGTAAGAGATGACTGGAACAACGTGCCTGCAAAAGGCATGCCTTCAAAGCTATGAGTCAAGTGTCAAAAGCAAACCTGTTAGTACTAAAGTAAAAAAAAAAAGACACGATTTGCTAAATTAAGAGGTACATCACAGGGATGTGAAACACAAAATACAATCAAGAATAGGCTAACAGTTTAAAAAAAAATACCAATTTTCAAATACCACTCCACACCAAAAGCAAATAATGGTTGTAAATCCCAGAGACGTCCATCCACTTACTTATTCCATTTAACTGAGAAGTTTCATGAATTGCAAAGCAATTAATGAATAAAAATAACATTTTCCCCTCAGCCTGGGACATTGTGAAAACAAATTTCAAACCTAGAGCTAATTTCTTCAAAAATATAAAACTCCTCATTTATCAGTGTGACATGATGTGATGCAAATGAGTTGTATAGAATCATAGAATCATCTAGGTTGGAAGGGACCTTCAAGATCATCTAGTCCAACCGTCAGCCTAACTCTGACAAAAAAAAACATCACTAAACAATGTCCCCCAGGACCATGACAACCCGTCTTTTGAACACCTCCAGGGATGGTGCCTCAACCACTTCCCTGGGCTTGGCATTCTTCCCCAGGAGGGTGGTGCACAAGGGGGAATGTCTGTTCCTGGACTTTCAAAGACTTGACCAGACTAAGCCATGGTGGTGGTGGTAGCAGGTTGGTCTTAAGCCCTCCTGACACCCATTCTACCAACTCTGGGATTCTCTGAAGTCCTCTATGTGCCCTGGGTTAAAATGAAGACAACAAAAACGCTTTTGAAAAGGACTGTGATGTAGATATATCCACAGATTGGTTCTATGGGCACACTGCTGCTTGAGGGATACTCCTGTATAGTGTTCATTCAAAAATCTAAATTTATAAACATAATTAGCAATTAAGGGATGGATATTTTCCCAGTAATTTTTTTTTTCCCCGGCTTGCTGCATCTGTCTATAAAATGATGTACTGGCTCATACAATAAACAAAACACATGTTTTAAGAAACAAAGTAAAAGGTAGATACTGCTTACTCGATTTTTTTATTTATTTAATTAGTTTTAAAGTAGGAATCTAAATTTGTAGACCTCTACAGTCTTTTCCATCTGTTACTATTTTAAAATATGCTGTTCTTTAGTAGGCTCATTTTTAATATACCAGTGAAATAGAATTTCAGTTTGGAATAGGATGTAAAAGAATAGCATAATTAAGTGAATATTACAGGGAAGCTGGTAGCATTAAGACCTTCTACATGGGAATCTGAGATTGGTTAAACACAGAATTAGGAGAGCTTGTCACCCAAAAACTTCCCTCTTTCAGCAAAAGACTTCCAGAATGGGTGGTTGGATTGGTGACAAATAACGCTGGTTGAGCACAATTTTTATTAACTGCAGTAGGAGTCTTCCCTACACATTTAAATGTAAAATTTATCTGCAGAAGGCAGGTGGAGTTAGTCTGCAATCCAATAAGGTTTGCTTCTGCCTTTGACATTTTGCATTTGGTTTGGGCTCTGAACTCCAAAACGGAAGAGCTCTGCATCCTGTATTTCTGACCATTGGCCTGATTCTGTCTTCAGTTGCAGTGGTGTAATAGCATCTGCAGACACCAGGAAAGTGAATTGGGATAAGGCTAGTGAGATCAGCATCAGGCCCTCATGACATCGGAGCAGCCCGGGGAAGAGTTTGAGATCAGAGAACAAAGTAATTGCTGGCAAGTCCAGAATGGTAAAGAATTTACTTTCATACGTTTACAGCTTGAAGAATTTGTCTTTTATATAAATTGATAACAATAGGGTAAAGTTACACACAGTTGCTGTTGCTTTGTTTGACTACTGGTATAGGTGCATCTATCACTTTGTTTTGTTACAGTGTTGAAGCAGTGCATATAAATAAAGGGGATAAATAACCTAATTTACTGTGAGCAAGAGTCACAGTATATTAAAAACTGTGACACAGGGAAAGCTTTTGCCTCTCCTGGAAAAAGTTTTATAACAGATCATTGTAGTCATCATTTAAACTGGCAGGGTACAGTACACAAAGATGCCTAAAGCCCAGGCACAAACTCATTCAACCTTTTCAGAATATATCCTTGGCTAATACGGCTCCACTGATGTAAAAGGGAATTTTCCCATTGACTTTAGCAAAGCTGAATTTCACCCAAGGGATTGCAATTTTATTTCAGAACTATTCTGGTTTTGAACAAAAGAGGTGCTCTTAAGTTTACGTTAATGAGTAAGCCCTAGGTACCTGCAGATCACCCATCTCCCACTTCTCACAATTGCCTAAGATAGTTTTCTGCCATTAATCCTTGAGGGGATGTGTTAGGTGGGTTACTGCTCTCTCTCTGCAAACCCTGAGACAGCTCAAGGGTGCATGCTGTCCCTGTTTGGGGCAGGGAAGGAAGGAGCACGCCTGTTCCCTGCAGCACCTTGGGAGGCGGTGGATCTCCTAGCTCTTCAGCAGCGCTGCCTCCCCTCTGGCCAGGCATTCCCATCCCGCTGCACCCAGAGGGACTTGCAGTTGTCACATGCTGTGTTTCTTGTTAGTGCTGACCTGCCTTTTGTTTCTAATCATCAAGCAGGTTTTTAATAAGCCAGAGTTACTGTTGTTGGCTTCTGCACACCTCAGATGCATTTCAGTGTCGTAGCTGTTCAGATGCAGACATGAATTTAGGATCGGAGCCTACAGAGCTCAATTAACAACTCTCCCTTAGGAGAGAGTGTGGCCTGGTTTCCTTTTCTCATATCATCTTGTGGCAGGTGATTGGTAGAAGTGCTTCCTCTCCAAAGCAAGCTGTTTCTTTGCCCTTCAGAAACATTCTGATGAAATCCTCCCCGACTCAGTGGTGAGGTGGTTTGGTTTCAGACGTGTACGTACATTTGGCTGGGCTCACAGGGCTTGTCGCATCCCGGCTGATGGGTACTGGTGTGTGTACAAGGTGTTTCTAAGAGCTCCTTTTGTTTGCACAGAACAGCCGGGGGAAAAAAAAAAAAGAAGGGGAGGGTGTTTGCCAGCACGGCATCGATGATCTCTGAAAGAAATGTGCATCCTGTTGCATGTGTGTCTGGAGAGCCAGCCCAGTTGCAGGCCAGCGTTTGTTGCATCCCAGCAAGGTGCAGTAGGAGATGCAGTGGGTGTTAATTCGGATCCTACCACCACCTGTACGCTCCACCATCTCTGAGGCAGCCCTGGAACTCAAAGGTATGAGGGGGACAGTTTCTTTCTAGTTTTCTCTGCTCTTTGAGGGAAAGTGCTAACTTACTGCTGACCTGACCTGTATTAATAAATAATTCTTATCCTTCAGTGCTGGCTCAGATGTGGAAGCCGGTAAGCAGAGTCACAGCCAATTCTTTGCTTTTCTCTCCCTCATGTTTGCCTTAGGAAGGAAACACAGACTTCCATGTCCACCGCGTGGACTTCCAACCACATCGGGGTCACCTATCCATTTACTCCCTTGCATGTGCAAGTCCTCTTTGTGACCTCCTTGTCAAGGAGACAGATTCATCAGAAAGAATAAAGAGATGAAATGAAAAGACAAAGGTGCCCGAGCTATCTTCAGCTTGGATTTTTCTGCCAATTGTCACATTACTGCAGAAGTCATCTCCAAGCTTCAAAAAAGGTGAACTTCAGCCGCATCTGTAAAACAAGTGAGTAACAGGGTGGGGACTTAAACGTGAGCAGGGCAGGAAGCTCCCTTCTGTCCCCTCTGGTGCTCCATCCCACCAACCTTAGTTGATGTCCTCCAGCCAGTGTTTTTGTGGCACTGCATGAACGTTGTAGGCAGAGTCGTACAGTTAAAGCCACAAATATTGCAAATCTCTGTCCCTCACATTAAGAAAATCGTCACAAAGCCTTCACAAGCAAAAGACTGTGGCATCCTAAGGACATGGGCAGTAAAATATTCCTAAAGGCTGGCTGGTTTGATGAACTCGAACAATGATCTCATCCACTTTTCTGCTGAAGCTCTGGAAGCTTCTGTCCATTTCCCTGCCTGTTATTTATTTCTATTAGTAGCACTTATTGGATGATATGTGCCTTGACTCCTTGTCAACTTCCTTTCAATGGAAGTTGAGGATGCTAAAGTAATTTGCAGCCTTTAGGCAATTTTTATTAAAAATCAGTCAGTGCAAAACTTCACTGGAATTCAAAACCTGGATATTCTGTATATGTAAATAAATGTCTAGAGATAGATGAGTTTGAGACCAAATTTTATACACAAAATTACTCAGAATTAATCTCTGCCTGCTCTCTGCGCGATTCTGATTTATGGAGGCATTATTGATGAGCTGCAGTGGGCTGGCTCTTTGGTTGAAAAGGTTAACTGAAATGAACACGTTTTTATGTAGCAGGCTTTCGAAGAAAGAAAAAAAAGTGCTGCGTCTGCTGAATCACCAGGACAGGAGAATGGAGACAAAAATTGGTTTGGGAACGACAGTATTCTCAATGTACAGTGGGGTACTTCCTTCCAAAGAAGAGATAGTATTTTCCAGGATGACGTTATCAGCAAGGAGGCAAATAGATATTCACTGCCTGAAAGCCTGGCAGGCAGATGATGCCCTTTCTGCCCAGCCTGCCTGCCACAGCACACACGCCGGCTCACAGGCGGCCTGACCTGTGCAGAGAGAGGCCAGGGCAGCATGCAAGGCCAGAATTAATCACTTCAGGCCAGGCAGCATGTTGTGCACCCGCATGGGTGAGGGGAGGCCTCTCCTGCTTTTTGCTGCCGCTTCCCCCTTCTCTGACCTCCTGCCAAAACCTCCTGCCTGGGGAGGTTTGATGTAGGGCCCCCGTACCTGAAGGGATCAAGAAGATCCTTCAGGCTCTCCTCATCACCACAGTCATCCTCCGTCTTCCTAGATCAGGGGGTTTTTAAATGTAACTGAAAGGTCCAAAAATTGTGCCCCTATACCATGTGATTGAAAAGCTCTCAAAAATTCATCCTCAGTGCCTACCTCCACTCCAAGCGTCCGTCCTAGTGTCGCCTGGACACTAAACACAGGCACTTGCTGTTCAAGGGCAACATGCAAAGTAACCGCAGGCAGAGAAGTGTCTCAAATCAGGTGCAATCAAGGGCAGGATTCATAGCCTGAAGTGGGACTGCGGCTTTGCAGAAGTCACGTACACTGGTTTCACCCAGTTAGGAACCACCGAAAAAAAGTTAATTTTCTGGCAGGAATTACTTTATACTTTGAAAATGGGTCACCGTTTTCTTGTTGATTTAAAATGCGAGGGAGCTTTCCCAGGAGTAGCTTGGTTGCTGGTTATTCATCGCTCCAGAGCTGGTTATTGCTAGTACACTGTTCCATGTAACTTTGTAGCTGGACTGGGAAATGCTGCCTTGCTTTCTGCTGTACGTGGCCCAAAAAAACCCCACGACTTGATCTCCATTGCAGGGGAGTGCAGATAGATCAGTGTAGCGAAGCTGAGCTCATCATGCATACTTTCCAAATGCATTAAGACAAATAAAGAAATATGAACAGTTCTGTGGTTTAATGGCTATTTGCGTACATACAGGCTATGTGTCATACTTTGTATATGCAAATACGTTTTTTAAAGGCAGTTAAAAACACAATTAAACTACGCTGGCTTTAGCCAATTACTGTCACAAAGCGAGTCAGCAAATTTTACCCTCCACTGTTAATAGGAAGAGTTGGCAAAACCTGTTCCTATCTTGCTTTGGTGTTTTCAGATCAGAGCTTTACAGTGCAAACATTACCTGGTTTGTTTAAATAATAAAGGCAGAACTTCTGACGTTAATCTGGGAAAACAACTTTGAGGCTGGTTGATTTTGTGTTCCCCACCTTTTTGGAGACACAGAAGATAGTGCGCGACTTTCTTCTACTTTGCAAGGCTCTTGAATGTGTTGCAGTTACATCTGCAAAGATGTTAAATAAGTTGTTGAAATTGGTTAAATAGAAGCTATTATATGAAAAATGGGCAAGTAAATAGAGGCATACAAGAAAAGCTGTGTTTTGAAATGGTGTCACTTTTCTGCAAGGAAGAGGCATTGAAAAGACAACTTTAATTAAAGTCTTTATTTTCCAGCACATTTCACAGTTTAAAGATAGTAAACAGTAAGCAGTGTTTCCCATTTGGTGATAAAATTTACTCTTTACTCTGAAAAAAAATAATTAAGACCATTTTGTGCAGGGAACATTCTGCTCCTGTATATAGCACTGGGTATAACAGGAGCAGAAGTGTCCTGTTGTCAGGAGGTAGGTGGCATTTGGGCACCTGTCACCACGGCTATAAGCACATATCCCTTTTCTTGATTCTCTTACCCCAGCCAAAGTTGCCCCAGCCCCTGTCTCATCCAAATCTTCCTGAACAGAAGTGAACTTAACTGTTTCTCAGTTTTCTATGCTCTTGCTTTTCTCTCTCTCCCTCCCCCCACCTCCAAACCTGCCCATTTTATCTTCCAAACTTTCCTCAGCTTTCTTGCAATGCCAGTACACTTCTCAAATTTGCAGTTCACTCCCAGACAGGAATCTCTCTGTTTAGGGCAAGGGGGGAAGGGGTGAGAAAAAGTGTAAAAATCTAATTAAAAAAGTTGGAGACCAGTGTTTGAGAAGCATTGTTTTATTTTTCCTGTTGTTTATAAGGAAATAGCTCAGGTGGAGGCAGTTGTGGTTCCAGTGTATGGGGCAGCTTCCATCTCCCAAACATTTATTTTAGTCACACAGGAAAGGTGGCAGAGAGTTGGGAAAAGGGAATTGATGTTAGCCTTGGCTGGAAAATAGAGTTCTGGTTTGAAAAAAATAGAAGAAAAGAAAAGAAAATGTCAAGACTTTGTTCTTCACTGAGGTGAAACAAAAGTCTTTTGAGTAAGTTCAAGGAAAAACACACTTCTGGAAGAGCCAGTCATCAGCGTACTTCTCTGGGATGTGGAAGATTTCAGGTGTACGTTCTTACACTTCCTCACTAGGAACAGGCACTTGAAACCCATATCCCAGTTGGACACTTCGTGGCTCCTGGCTTGCCTCTAGTAAATGCTTCGCTTTCCCTCTGGATTTTGAACAAGAGTCTTGAACTGCGAATGAAAATGTCATTGAAACTAATGTGTTTCTATTTTCATTAAATTGTAATTTACTGGCAAAAATAAGAGTTTGAAAAATTGTTGGCAAGATCGACTGAGCATATATAGCTCTCAGAATAGAGGGGATGCTAAAGAAAAATATTTGGGTCCAAACTCTGTTCTCAGCTTCAGTGGCAAAATATGGGTGCAGCTGAGGGCAACGTGCCCTTGCCCTTTGATTTGCCAGGGAAGTAAAGAATTTCTCCAAACAACTGAATTGTATATTGTGTCTCTTTTGGTACAGTGACGATTACACAACACTGTTTATTCTCTTTTTTTTTTTTCATCTCATCCATCATTCACAGCTCAGATTTCTACAGTTGTTCCAAGTTGGTTTACTGTATGATGCAAAATGAAAGTCAAGTTAATTTCGCGCTCTACCCACCTCAGTCTGATTAACGCAAATTAAATTTTGTGCTAATAAGACTGAGTGTGTGACCATAATTGGAAACCCTTGATTTCCTCTGACTGCAGGGAAAGTGCTGGTTTTCCTTCCATCATGAAAACATTTGAATCATAACATCTGGGAAATTTGCAACAAACAATGGTATCAGTTTGGGGCCTCCATATAAAGTTTATTCTGTTTCTCATCAGGGACCATGAATCTGTATCAGGTTGCTGCAGCCCTTGGACCATTTGGCCCATCTGCCCACCAGAGGAAGGCTAAAGGAGCAGTGACACACACCTAATAAGAGGGAAATGCTGAACATCTGTGTTTCTCCATTACATGGAAATCCTCTTGGGGTATACCTTGGATGCTATACCTTAAATAAGTGGACAATTATTCGAGTCTGTTACCAAAGTCTGAGCAGGTCAAGTCAGCGGGAAGTGTTGCTAAGGTCGGTATCTTTTACCAGCCATTTGGAGAAGGAGGAAAAAACCCTGGAAGCAAGAGCTGATAGGCTGGCTAGAAGGGAAGGGAAGGGAAGGGAAGGGAAGGGAAAGGAAGGGAAGGGAAGGGAAGGGAAGGGAAAGGAAGGGAAAGGAAGGGAAAGGAAGGGAAGGGAAGGGAAAGGAAGGGAAAGAAAGTTTCAGAGTGGTAAGGAAAGAGTATGGTAAATGTAAGTTTGAGTTGATAGTCCTATTCCATTTAGATCTACATATTTCTTGTATTTGCTAAAGCAAAGAGTGATTGTTTTCCTCAGCTCCAGCAATGCCCTAATGCTCCCACTATTACCTGGTCCCAGAAGAAGAAAGTTGTAAACCCAAAGTAAAACTACAGCAGGTAGAGTGTGGGACAAGGGTAACTGTAACTTCTGGGACTATGAGAGATCCTGGTATCAATGAAGTCATGCACCTGTGTAAGACCAAGCTGCATTTGTAAGACAAAGGAAATGTGCCTAAGTACCTGGCACCAGAGATGATGCAGGAGCACACTGAGATTTAAATAATGCAGAAGCACATAAATCCTGTTGCAATACAAACAGAGAAGCCTAGTGAGTGTCAAAGAGGATGGGAGTAGTTGTAAATATACGTGCATTATAAAGAAGAATCTACACTTCCTGATGGGGATTTGTGGAGATGTATGTCATCCACGGGCTACCACCCTTAGCAGCAGGAACCTTATGATTGCACAGCAAGTTTATTAAGTATGAAACAAGCCAGCAAACTCTTTAAAAAGCAAAGTCTCTTACAGCATACCATCCTAATAAAAGGTTTGAGAGTCACAAATGTCACCACTCACCAGAGAGTTGTTCAGCTGATGTTTTGAAGTCAAGCCCTGCTCTCTAACCCTGAGATCAATGGGAATTTGCTATTATTTTCTATGGAGGTAGGATCAAACTCAGAGGCAGGATGAAACACCTAACTGGAAGAACTGTGGCACCGCTTTTGTGTGTCTCTATCAGGTCTGAATTTAGTTTTAGCAATATAAAATGGGCTACTCCTATTTGTCCTCTGTCTTTCTAACAAACAACCTTATAAAGTAAACATTCACAAAGCAGAAAGAACAGATTGTACATGGCTATAACAACAACATGTTTTTAGTCTGACTGCCCCATAATATATGAAAATAAGACTACATAAGAACTGTAAATAAGACAAAGGTCTGAGCACAAGCTAGCCTACTTGTACATCATTTCTATTGCAAAATGAAGCAATGGGACCTGGGCTTGTGTAGTAAATAGCCCTAAATTTCTTCCCTCCCTGTTGCCGTGGGAGTATAATTTAGCCAGGGAGTATTGTCTGTTTGTGACATCATCTTGAAACAACAGCTTTAAAAATGGAGACAGGTAATATTCCTCATTAATTATATTCCACATCTGTAAAGCATATACACTGCACTGTGGTTAAATAGAGCAACATTTGGCAAGGGGCTTCCTGAATATCTGTAACCAGTTTTCTCATGTACAGTTTTCTCATCCTTTTGTAGAATGGAAGAAGATTGGTCTCTAGCAGCGGATGGGGAAAGGTAGGATTTTAATGAGGTATGAGTGAAACAAATGAAGGGGGCTCCATCTCCCAGTACTGTGCAGTGTCACCTGCCTTTGTGGAAGTCAGCTGTAAAACCTGGTGTCTGAACACATAACATACGCCCAATGTGACAACACTAATGGAGGCATCTTTTTTTTTTTTTTTCATTCTAGGCATGGGGAGTATTTTTGTTTTTGCAAATGAAACACATGCATCCAGGTACCAAGGATGGAGTTGCAATACCAGTAGTTGTGGATTGACATATATACATGGTTATTTGTGATTTGGTTTTGGTGTCTGCTGAGCCCTTGCTTTAAGACATATTTGGCTGCATCAGGACAAAGGCACAGGGAAATCTCTTCAAGAGCTAAAGATCTCACCTGACCCATGGGAGACCTTCAAAGCATAGAGAATTTTTTCTGACACACAGGATGAAATAGGACCCCAAGCACCATGAAATGTCCTCCTATTGATCTTAGTGGTTGCTGTTATTCAGCAGGCTGCTACAAGCCAGTGGTGCAGCCTCGGAGCCTGCCAACTTGTGCCAAGTGTGTACTCTCTCTCACAGCCACAGTGGCAAGGAGAGGAGGCTCCAAGTGACACTGTGCTGCTCTTTTGCAAGTGCTCCCATCCTGACCTCACACTCCGCATGCTAAAGCCGGAGGATGAAGCGAGGATAGACTTCACAGAATCATGGAATCATCTAGGTTGGAAGGGACCTTTGAAATTATCAAGTCCAATTATCAACCTGACACAGACAAAACCACCACTAAACCATGTCCCTTAGCACGTCATCTACCTGTCTTTTAAATACCTCCAGGAACAGCGATTACACCACTTCCCCGTACAGCCTGTTCCAATGCTTGACAACCTTTTCGGTGAAGAAATTTTTCCGAATACCCAATCTAAACCTCCCCTGGTGCAACTTGAGGCCATTTCCTCTTGTCCTATCACTTATTACTTGAGAGAAGAAACTGAGCCCCCACCTCTCTACAACCTCCCTTCAGGTGGTTGTAGAGAGACTTCAACCCACTTAGGCTGTGATATGCTTTTGAGTGGTTTGTTTGGCCTCAATAGAAAAGACACAAATTTTCTTGTCATTGTGGCTGGCTATTGCTGTATTGTCAGTGTGAATGTTACCGAGGGGTTTTTGAACAGGGTATGTGACTGGGCTTTTAACAGTCTATGGCATAAGGGAATGTGCATTAAGCCATTGAGAATATTTCATCACAAAGAAGCTTTTGAAAGTACGCATCATATACACCTGCCGAGAAGCATCTCAAATAATTGAGCTGATGATAGCGGAACAAGTAAAGTGTTTGTGAGAGAGTGACACCACATCCAGTACACAGAGGACTAGCATTATAATTAATTAATGCTCATAGATGTTTCCTTAGCACAGATGCTATGCTTTTCTGTTCTTCATCCTTTGACAGGGGAATGCAGGGGAGGTGAAAATAAACAGTCAAATGCTCTGTCATGTCTTCTCTCTTTTTAATGCCTCATGCAATTGGTGGTCTCAAGGTCACTTTATTTACTGATTATTCTCTGTCACCAGTAATATCAATTTTGTGCTGAAATGAATCAAAATATGTTTATTGTATCACCCCCTCTGGATCTCTTATATCTTCCCCTTTCCTAACAGTGGTAAAATAATAATAAGATAAATTAATATAAAACCAAAATTTGCTTGGAGTATGTATTTTAGAGCCCTGGTGTTTAATGACAAACCACATTATTCAAATAGGAATAAAAATATTTATAGATTGGTTTTTTCAGATGGTTTTGCAATAGAGCCAGCATGGGTAATATATGATGAGATTCCACAATCACTTTCCTCCCACACACATATTGATGGAAACCCTCACAGCTGAACACAATTGCATACATCTCTCTTTCAATCTGTGCGTAGGTTATTACTGTAGAGGTGGAAGAGCTGCATACATAAACCACTCACTGCCCTTCCTACAGTAACAGAGCCACAAGTCATTGCTTGGATGAATCCATCTGAATTTTTATTAGTTACTTCATTTCGATGAAGGTGGATTCCTGCCAGCATCCCATTGAAACCCAATCTTCAACAGATCTTAACGTTACCAAGACTTCTGAAAGGTAAGGTAAAAACTTGGCAAGATAAATTGCCATCCCTAATATCTTTTAAAGTTGAACATGCAACAACAGTAGCACATCTTGCTGCCAATTTCTTAGGGTTATCCTAAACTGAAAGAACAGGATGAAAATATTTTACTCTGATGATGCGCTTGTTCCTTTCTTAGCTGTCTGGAGCATGATGCAGACTTGCATCACGTTGTATCCTGGCCACCTGAAGCACTTGGAATTTTAGTACAGGAATGGAAGTTTTATACAACCTGAAAATTGGGTCCATATGTGTTTGTGCATGCAGTATTCTTATGGACACGCTTAATATGATGATAAGCGGTTCTGTCCTTTATCAAAAAATCTCTGGTTGACACCCGTGTAAGGTTTGAGAGCTGTGACTGCTTATGGACTTTTACAAGCATTACTTTGTCTGGTACGCTGGAATTCTGCTTGGATTTTGCAGTGGCACTTCATCCTAGGAATAATCTCTACCAGTAACACCTGGTACCTTACTGGCAAGGTGACATTAGTTCTGGTGAAGTCTATACTTTCTTTAACCTCCGTCTTCACTAATCAGCATCTCTGGTTTCTTTGCTACTGGTGCATTCTTTTGCATTGCTCTCATTCTGCAGAGTGATTTTTCTTCTACCCTGGCAGCATAACTTCTCGTGACAGCCACCCGCTAGGTTTGTGGGTTCTCATTCATTTGCTGCAGACTCTCCCTTCATTTACAGGTGTATAACCTCCACATAAGATCCCAGCTATGTTTTGATTGGAAATGTATTTTAGCAGCACTTGGATCATCCCAATAGTTTTAGCAGTGCTTTTTCCTTAATTTCAGTCAACCTGAATTAATTCTTGTTGATTTTGTCTCAAAGATTGACTAGTACTGGATTAATTTCAGCCCTATCAATAAACACAGAAGCCTTCATTAGCAAACCTGTCATAAGCCATTCTATGGGTTCACTTTGGATCTTGTACCGAGTCATTAAATTCATGGCTTGCCAATGCTGGATTAGCTTTTTGGAGAGAGCAGTTTAGATATTCAGCTAACATCTAGCCAAGCACTACCCATGTTGCTCCCTCTCCTTCCTACTCAGGTTAACAAATACATTTGTAGTTGCTTCTTGATTGTGGGCTCCAGTGAAATGCAAGCCAAGCTTTTTCTGTTGCTTTAAGTTCTTCTGCTTGTCAGAAGAGCTGCCTTTCTGTCCTTCACCTGCAGACATGGACTCCAGTGCAGTCCATCCTCTCAAGGAGTGTCCTGTCCTTTGGCTCATGTTAAGCCCTATCACAGGTGGCGTTGGATTGAGATGCCACCTGTGGCAAAATGGCTCTGCAAAATGGGGTTTATGACAGTGTGAAGTGCTCTGAAATATGTTGTTGGAAAGTGCCTATATGAGACTGGTGTTAGAACTATTTTGCTATTTGCATTATTATACGTATGTACAGTAAAAAAGGGCAGAGAAGTCAAAACAGAGCAGCGGCAATTACAGCTAACAAGACATGATATTTTAAATTTCTTTCCCAATTGTACAGCTCATTCTTGAGACAAAGTATGGTCTCAGCATCATTAATGAATTTTGCTTCTGGGTGTATCCTGTAGGCAGCAGCTGTGCCTTTAAAAAAAAAGATACAGTGAGAAGAACAGCACCATTTTCCTGCTGATCTGCTCAGCTTCCAAGCATAACAATTGAAAATAAGCATATTAGGAAGAACTGAGCAGACCTGGTGAAGTGATTTATAATAGTATCATGGGGTGACTCCCAATAATGTCACAAATTGAGCATATGGTAATTGTTCACCTCTTACTGTAAGCTTTCAGATACAAACTAAAAAAGAAACAAAAAGAAGCGGTTTTGTTCTGGCCAATAATTATAAGTTCAGCAGCATAATAGAACATTAGCATATTAATTACATGGTAATCAACATAACAACAACACAAATCATAATGTGTTGCTAATTACTAACCTTGGATAACATTTTGAAAGGGGCCTTCACGCTTTAGGAACCAAAGTCAAGATAATGTGGGCACCTACATCTCACTGAATGTTGCCTAAGAAATTTTGAGAATGCTATTCCACACTTCCCTTGCCTTAAAAGAACCCTTGATCCCAATGTTATCTTTTTATTTATTATTAATAATGCTGTGGTTTTAACTGAGATTATTAGTTGATTTTGAATGTGTATGGGTGTCTATGACAGAGTGCAAAGCCCTACAGAAGTTCCCAGGGGTGGCACTTTCCTGTGGCATAGTCCATCCAACTCCTTATCCCCTGGGAAACTCAGGTTGATGCCTGACATGTCTAAGCCATTGGGTACAGTTTCACCACTAGATGGGAGCATCGGTTATTTAGCCTTTGCTTTGAAGTGGTGTTCTTCAGCCTTGGAAAATCATATTCCCTCTTGGCTCTTGTTACAAACTTGTGGGAGGTCTGATCCTCCCCCCATCACTTGCGCAGCACACTCAAGAAACACTGGCTTACGCTGATCCCCAGAGGACATCCCTCTCAACTGATGCCCTGCATAACCAGCACTCAAAGTGGTACCTGCTGTTTAGGATGGAAGCACTCAGTCACTCCCCAAGTCTTGAGGGATGTGCTGGGAGTTGCAAGAATGTTCCAGCAAGCTTGTTTTATGGCTTATTGTTTCATTGGGAAATGGAGCATCTGTAGTTTGCTGGTCGTCCTGAAATCACTCTGGTCACCAGAGAAAACTGAAGGTAAAAGGAAAGACAGACTTGTCTTTTGTGGTCCGAAATGTAATGGTGGAGTTGCTGCATTTCCAGACAGATGCCCAGAAATAAAGGGAAGCCTTACAGGCTAGCCCAGCTCCAGGACATCCTTTCTGACCCCTGAAGCTGCCAGGATACTTCTGCAGCTCTTTTAGGCAAGATCAAATGCTTAAACAAGACCATGGCCCAGAGCATGTCCCTCACCAAAAGGATCTCCACCTAGGGGCATATCTCTCCTCTTATGCCTCTGACCCAAGGGGTCTGTTCAGTTAAAATGTCCCCTTCCTCACCCAAGGCATGTTTGCAATGCTTGAACTTGATAAAGATATGCTTTAACATCTTTTCCATAGAGCCATTGCCTGCCTTCACCTTGATGCTGCTTGAATAGGAAGACGGCAGACGATAAACCAAACTAAGGACTGTCCCTGTGCTCAGTTTAATTATAAATGAGTTGTTCATCAATTATAAGGGAAACGCTTCCTACAGAAGCAGGATGGAGTACAGACACCAATGCAGAACCTCTCTTTTCAGTTGAGAACTGCAGTATCTTCACATGTATATACCTGACAGCCACAACTGACAGAGATATAACCAAGAGAAATAATGCACATGGACCATTACTAACTCAGGACTGAGATTTTGTGTGACTGCAGCCAAAGAGCTGCTGGGTGGTAAAGGGTTCCTTTGTGTGACTGCAGCCAAAGAGCTGCTGGGTGGTAAAGGGTTCCTTTGTGTGCCTGATGCTCTGGGCTGTGAGAAAGATGAAGAAACAAGGTCTGTGGCAGTCAGTCCATCAGCTCCCTACAAGCAGCCATCCTTCTCTGAGAAGAATATCTGGGAAAGAACATGTGGCCAAGATCTCGCCAGGCAAGGCACACATTCAGCTCAGCACTTACATGAGAGGCGGCCCAGAGATTTCAGCAAATGGAAGGAGACCCCATACTGAGGAGGCCTGAGGGTTCAGGATCAGGCCCAGAGCCTGACTGCCGAGTGAGGCTGAGCAGTGGAGGAGATGTGGCAGCTGGAGGGCTGGGGTGTGGAGGTGGACAACTGGACTTTGCAAACCAGAAGGGAGAGTGAGCTGCTGCAGGTAGAAGGACACAAGGATAATGAAAAGCCCCAGGGGACCCACTGACTGTCAGCATTGAGATTTGGCAGGAGAGATGGGCCAGCCAGGAAACAGCTGGTGGCATCGGACTGCTGGGGCAATGTAGGCACAGGCTGCACTTAGGAGGCATGACATGTGGCTGCATCAGGGGAATTTCACTTTTCTCCGAGCACCCCTCACTTCCAGCTTCACAAAAAGAAGACAGTCTTAGCCTCTGCGGCTAGGAAGAACCTCTTGAAAGGAGGCAGGCTGCTATGCCTTCAGGATACTGAAAACAGAAGGCAAATGGGAAACACAAAACTTGGAAAAAAATGTACTTTTAACACAATTGTGATTTTCTCTGGGTATGATATTTTTTCATGTCTAAAGTTGACATTACCACAGGTACCCTTCTACTGGGCTGTGCCAGAGGCCCGAGCTAGAAACATCTCATTATCTTTGACTGTAATGATGTGAGTCTCCTGGCTGTGTCCTGACACCCTGCTTTTCGGAGGCGTGACGCAGAGTCATGTTCCTCACCGGCAGCCAGCAGCAGAGACGAAGACATGTTCTGAAGTCTAGGATGTGCGAGGAATTGTATTTCCTCCTCATTAGCACTCACTGAGGCTCAGGGTGCCTCCCATGTCGCGGTGCACACAGCACAGGCTTACTAATCATGCAGGAGCCCGTAGCCCTGTTTGGGAATTTGGGAGTCCACGCTACACAAACAGTAAAATGGCATCACTGTTTATTGCTGGAGGAAGCCTACCTGATTAAAGCATGACAAACTGCTGAGCCCAAAAGCACACAGGTTTGCTGTAGCACACAGATACTATGTTGAAGCCAACTAGTTTTTCTCAAAATCATTCAACTTGTCTGCAGCCTCAGAGGAGATTACAGTTTATTGACCAAGTGAGTAGCAAAGTGGCAGAGTATCACATTCCATCAGACTTATGTAGGTTCAGCTAGGAGTGAAATCTGTCTTCAGGTTAGTTCCTCCACAAGACTTTGTGATGTGACTGACACTGAGATTAGATTTCATTGGCAAATCAAGTAGAAAGCAGAGTGAAGTGTAGAGAACTCATTTAAATACCAAACATGCAAGTGAAAACATTACTGAGAAAGTTAATTACTTTTCTTCAATATTAAAATAGTCCCAAGTTTGTTCCAGTGCGAAAGTCACTTGTAAAGTCTCTAGGGCATTAAAATTAAGCTTTCTTCTTTTGATTCAGTCCAGGAATTAGCTGCATGAGAAACTCAGGCAGGGACACCAGCTAGAAGAAAATCAGAACACTCAAAGATACGGGATCTGGCAAAGCTCTCAAAGGCAGCACACTGACAATTATGTTTTTCACTAATCCCCATAATGCATGTGTGCTTATAAGCCTTTGGAAATTGGGTTTGATTCTTTTTTTTTTTCCACATTAGGAGTTCATTTCTTCA
>KZ506011.1:300909-331219 GCA_002844005.1 Limosa lapponica baueri
TTTTCTTTTCTTTTCTTTTCTTTTCTTTTTCTTTTCTTTTTCCCTTCTCTTTTTTTTTTGTTTATTTGCTTTCTGTTTCTTTTCTTTTTCTGCTATGTTTGAATGCATTTTTTCTAAGGGGTGAACAGCTATGCTTAGGAGTCTGAAAATGTTTGGGCATGCAGAATTTGGGACAGTGTATCTTTTGTACCAGGATTCGCTTTCAGCATCTGGATGAAACTTTATGCGTATGACAACTAAACAACAAGTTATTATAGCACATGGACCAAATTCTGCCTTATTTATAAATATGCAAGTCCACTCAAATTAATAAGGTTGCATAGTTAATATAGCTACTTCTTTATAAGTAAGGGCTCAGTCTGGATCCTGTTTATCCAAGAACTCCCTAAAACACAGTGGTTTGTTTGAAACCATTCAAATCTCTAGCTGTTTAAAATGCAAGTCATGCGATTGATAAATATGCTTGGCTCAGGAGGAAAAATATCACTTCTACAAAGATGCATATCAGCATTAAGTACGGAATTTAAAAGCCCATAGAATTGTTGGTTTGACAGAGGAAGATGGAGCATCCACTCTCTTCCTCTCAGGCTAGGTAACTTCATTAGTGTTCAACTTAGAGTGTGTAGATTGCCTGTTTCACCACTCACACTTTTATTCTCTGAAAGGGCACAGTCTTCCTTTACAAGCAAAGGCTCAAATGTGGGATGCAGTGCTCCTGACCAGCAAGCACTCCACAGGAGCATTTAAAGACACAAGTGTTGTATCTTTCTAACACATACTGAACTTCTGTTGATTTCTCTGCTTAGTCAATATCCATAGTTCAGCAGTTTAGAAATATTCCAGAAAAGTGTCTTGCTTTGGAAAATGGTATTGTCTGATGCTAAAAAGTTCACAGGAGAGGGTCAGCCTTGTCAAATCTCCTGACTGTTAAAGTTGAAATCACCTATAGAAAATAATTGGTTCAAAATTCAGTTTTCCTTTCCTATGCAGAAAGATGAAGACATGCTTGAAAAAGATTTAATTAAGGCAAGATGTCAAAGTTGAAACCAAATATTACAATTAACTCATAGCTCAATATTTTTGGATAATTTGCTTGATTATTGTTGCAAAAAAATGGTTGAAGTAATGTTTTTTAAAATCTGATTTGGGATAGAAAAAGTGTTCTTTATGTTAAAACCTCTTTTAGGGCCAAATGTGTATGGAGATGTGTCTTTATCCCAAAGCAAACAAACCAGCTACAAGTAACTCAAAGGAATGTGATCAGACCTCGTCCTGGAGAGCTATACCTTTGGATCCTAGAAAGCAAAATTCACCTGTCCTTCAAAAAAGAACAAATGAAATTTCAAAGGTCTTTGCTTAGGTAACCTTAAAAAGAAAGCCAATTAAGGGAACTGTATAGAAAGAAATGTGGAGATATTCTTGTCTTCTGCAATGGACACGAATAAGAATAAGCTGTGCATGAGAGACGTCATCTAAGCTTGGCATATAAGTCAAGTGAGCTTGCCAAGTCTCATCTGGAAGGGACTTCTGGTGCAGTCTTGTGCTGAAAGCAGGGCCTCTGATCATTAGGTTACTCAGGGTCCTGTCAGGCTAACTCTTGAGTGTTTTCAATCAGGGAGTTTGCATCACTTCTCTGTATAACCTAGTTCAGTGTTTAATTGTCTCACAGTGAAACATTTTTTTCTTACATCCAGACAGAATTTCCCTTGAAGCAACTCTGTGCATCCTTGTGAAGGGCAAACCTTCATCTTCTCTGTAACTGCATTTCAGGTATTGTAAGACTGTGACTACATCCCCCTAGAGCCTTGCCTTCTCTAGGATGAGCAAACCCAATTCATTCAACTTTTCTTCATGTCAGGTGCTGCAATCCTCTCATCATCTTCGTGACCTCTCTCTGGATCCTTTCCAGTTTTTCAGTGTTTCTGGGACTGGGGAGACCAACCCGGTGTACAGTGTTACAGTTGTGGCCTAACAAGGGCTGAGTACTGTGGGATAATCACTTTCCTTGACTCGCTGGCTGTACTTTTGCTGATGCATCCCAGGATATGGCTTGCTGCAAGGGCAGACTCCCAGCTCATGTTTGGTTTGCTCCCCATTAGGGCCTCCAGCTCCTTTTCAGCAGAGCTGAACATCCCCACCCTGCATCCTCAAACTTGAAAAACAATTGTTGATATTGAGAAAGGAATTTATAGTTATTCATCTCATAACATAACCTAAAATGATAACGCAAGTTCTGTTTATTGCAGTTTGGACTCTTTCACCACAATAAAGGGCACTTTCTATCTCTGCACCAGCTGTCTTTCCAGCGTAGTCCTTCTAGTGATCAGGGTTACTTTAATACCATATGAGGTAAAAAAGGAAAGAGTCCAGGTGGCTGCTGGACAGGGTGGGATTCATCCTCCTACATAGTTTCTGTCTGAAATATGACCTGCTGGGACTGGCATTAGTCCCAGCAGCAGAAATCTGCTTGGATAAAGGAGCTTGCTGGTATATGACCAACAAGTCTGAAAGGTTTTGTCTCATGGCCACTCACACCTGAATCAACCAGAGGGTAGTGGGCCCCTGCTACTCTGAACACATGCCAAGGGGACTTCTCTCAGGTAGCAAAGGGAGGAAATATGACACGTCAGGGCAGATGCTGAAGCCTCAGGGAGAGAGGGATGAGGAAAGAAGCACATTATCCAAGTCAAACTGCTCAGTTCCTGATGGAGTACGTTGAGAGAGCCTGAGAGAGCCCTTGTGTCCTCATTGCACTTCTGTTACAGGAGCACCTTCTTCCTAGAGATACATTGCTACCTCTTAAAAAAGGTACATATTTTTCCCTATGACTTTATTCATCTTGTCTATTCCTAATTAGTAGTGGAGACTCTGTCCAGTCTGTTTTTAAATGGTCAAAGCAAGGAGACTTGCATCAGTTCCTAGAATTCAGTATTCCATCACTTGGTTACAATCAATGTTACAAAAAACTTCCAGGAGTTTTGTCTACATTTCCTTTGATCGATGCCATTCTTTTGTTACTAGCTATTCCATAAAGAATTTTCAACAAGGTTTCTCAGTTTCTTTGCACCTGCAGATGCTTGTATGGAGTTATCCAATTCCCCCTTAGTTAGTGATACTGAGCTAAGCATATTTATTTCTTTTAATCTTCTCCAGAAATTATACCCTCAAGCCCTCTAATCATTTTTGTTGCCCTTTTCTGAATTTCCTGCAGTCTCTTGGAACGTTTCCGGCAGAGATGTGCTTAGCCTAGGGAGCAGTAGTCTACCTACAGCTTCCCTGTTTGCTCCTCTCTGCACCTTGTCTCTGGGTTCTCACCTCTCCAGCTGAGGAATCAGTGGTGAGGCCCTCAGCAGCCTTTGGAAAATGGAGAAGTAGCCTGAAACCAGCTCCATCAGCTCCAATGATGGTGTTGGAGCTGAGCCCTCTGCACGTTGTTTGGCTGAGGCAGGGGAATACAGATGCTGCCAGTCCCGAGAAAGCTGCCGCCCTCTGAAATTTGCACACATCACTGAGATGTGTTCCTGAAGCTTTGCATCTTTACATAAGATTTAAATCAGAGTGCTTTGTAACTGAAAGCACATGCATGTGGAGCAGGCTGATGGAAGGAGTGATCGCATGCCAAAATGTAGCTTTGTGCGGAAAAAGAATTAAAGAAAATGGTATAGAATAGTGCATGTTCTCAGCCGAAGTGGAACCCTGCTTAATATAGGAGCACAGGCTGGGAGTTAGGGGACATAAAGATTGCTCTGCAGCTTTCACTTCCTGAGGAAGATTATATAGAAATACAAATCCCAGCATGAATTTTAACACACAGCTTCCAACAGCTGTTGGGTATCACATAAGGAATTGGCAAGTCTGTGGCAGCAGCTGCATCTTGCCACATCCCTGGCAGTACCACAGAGCTGTAAGCGATGGCGGTGACGCAGGTACTTTTGTGAGACATTTTCACCTTGGATTGTATTGAAACAGAGGAGCTGTGGCGACAGAAGACATTCAAGACCCTGTCGTGTTACTTTCTCCAATAGAGTTAGAAGAAAATCATAATTGTTTGGGGTTTTTTTCAGTCTATAAACACAGTTACGAATCTATGGTACTATATCTACTAAATCAAAATACAGGGGTTTGACCTTCAGAAGAGAAAATATGTTTTGAAGTCAGAGACATCCTATTTCATGCATGGTCCCATGATTTCAGAGGAAGAGCTATGAATTACACTTGCAGTCTTGCTTTCTAATTCCACCAGCATCGTTTCAGGTGTTTTATTTGCATTTGTCCCCGAAACAAGAGGATGAACACCTTAATCTGGAGAAACTGATGTTCATTCTGACATCTCTGAAAAACTCTCATGTAGTTTCCATCCCTGTTGGTGCAGAAAGGATGCAGCCACGATGCAGCAGTCCTCTAGGTAGGCCTTTATTTAAAGTTGGAGTAAAGAATAACAATTAGCTAGGCCTTTATTTAAAGTTGGAGTAAAGAATAACAATTACCTATGTTCCATGGCATTCATTTCTGACATACTTTAGGGTGTTTGAGCGTTACTATTACTTTGTAATAGACAAACAGCACAGAGTAGCTACCCCTCAGATGACAGGAGTAATGTCTAGCCAAGAAATCAGCAGCATCTGAACACAAGAGAATTCAATCCCTTGCAAACATCTTACCCTACCCCTTAGAACAGTGGGTGTTGTTTGTTTTTTTTCTTTCTCTGCCCAAAAGAACAAAAAGGAAACAGTTTCTGTAGATGTTTCATTTTTCACAACAACAGCTGCCCTTGCTTTTCAACTAGTGAAATGTCTGAAGGGGTTAAGCCTGGATATGGGCTGTATACGGCTTTCAGTTGTTAGGGGTCAGGGCAAAGAATGGAATCAATTTTTTCCCTGCTTTTAGAGCACAAATTACTGAATGCGCAAGATTCAATATCAGGTAGTAAGCATTTCTACGGACCTAGTCTGTGCCTGCAGCAAATTCAGTGGCACCATGTACATGCCATAGGGAATATATACGTATCCCATAGGGAATAGGATTTCAGGGAGTGTGGAGTGCAGTCTGTTGGGAGTGGGTTCCCTCTACTCCCTTCATCTATTGTTTCTGATTATTTTCAGAGTCCTCAGAGACACCTTCATATAATAACATCTCTAGGAACAATTCTTAATGCATTCAAAAGAGCTGGACTGGGAAATGAATATGTATTTACAAATATATTTTCATACAGGACTGGAGCATCCATTTTAATGAAACAAAACTTGTACTAATGAATGGCATTAAGCAAAGCATGACAGATCATCTCCTTTCACTCTGGGGAGCCTATCCCCAGATTTCTGGGACATCACGTAGAGTGCTACAGATTTGGATTTGATCTCCAAATACTCCAGACACAGCCCCTTCTCCTCTTCTCCCAAATTCTGAAAACTTTACTATTCATTTAAATACTGCAGGGCTTGCAAATCAGTTGATTATTGCTAGGAACAGGTCTCTCTTGTTCCTATTACTAGGAACAGGACACTTTTGGGAAAAATCTGTGAGAGTATACTTGAAAAACTTGAGAAAAAAACAATGTTCATGTTTATATAACCAAGCTTCTCATTCCTGGAGCTTGCTTTCTTTTCTCAGATGTCTTAAATCTGTACTCACACCAAACAGTTTGAGTTGGCCTACAGAAATGTTGGTTTCTTAGTTCTTGCAGCAATTTTGCACCTCTCTGGCATCCATAAGACTATGGTAAGCCCAGCAAATTAATGCTGTCTGTGCTGAGAGTCAAGAAAAATGTCTCTATGGTTATCGTATTCAGTTTTATTTGACCATGTTCTTTTCTCCTTCTCTAACTCTGTGTACTCAATGGAGTCTGGAAAGTGATTCAGCTCGCCAGCTATTAGGTGTTTATTTCAGGATGAGATAAATCTCTCCCCATGCTCTGTCACTGTATTGACTAGCTCTCCACTGAGTAGGGAGGGAGTTCATGGGTCTAACTTACATCTAAACACCTACACGTAGATATCAGAATTTGGAGTTGTAATCTGGAATTGGAGCTCCCCTTGAGCATATCTCCATAGGCAGAAAGTTTTGGAAGGGAATAGTTTTTAAATGCTGCTTTGAAGAGATAGATCAAGAAAAAAGTAGTTGTTCACAGATTTAAGGTGACAGGCTGATGAGAATGAGAGTGTCCTGGCAGAGCCAAGAACCTGGGCTTTCTATGAGAAGTAACACTGAAAGGAAGGGAGGTACTGCAGTGGCTTGTTCACACATATTTGGCCTCTAGGATTGACCTCAACATGACCACAGGATGTCTCAGGGACGCTTTTCTTCAAACATGTCCACAGTAGCCTGAGGCGAGCACACAGAACCCAAACCCTCGGACTCAAGCTCTGAGAAAGTGAAAGAGATGTCAGAGCATGGCTTAGGCTGGCCATATACATGTAGTGCTGAACTGTCTGGACCCAAGCCCTCAGGGGCCACACACATATGTAAAAGGAATGTAAAAATAAATTGAGCAAAAAGAATCCTGAAGGCAGAAAAAGCTATGAGAAAGGCATCATTCTTCCTGAGAAAAGTTCTCCTCCTTGTGTAATTAAGTTTGCTCAATTTAAAGTAAATCCTCTCCTGTCTGTTCTCTTTATGCTGAGGCACTGTGCTCTCGGCAAAGCTCTAGCTGAAACAGTGTCTTTCAGAACATGGGCAGACAATTTTCCAGTGGTAATAAGGCCGCAGGAGAGGGTGTACAGTGGTCTTGAGGAGCTTGGTGGGAGCTGTGTGGTGGGGAAGGGCTGGCAAGCTCTGGCCATGCTTGAAGAACAAGCTTATTTCCAGGTGGAACACAATAGCCTTACTCACAAATGCAATTTCAGCAGCATTCATCATCTTAATCAAGCTGGTTAAAAAGAAACCATTGTAACATAGCCCAGTCACTCCATTAGTTTGGTACTCAGAATGAAAGCAAGTGTAGTTCTGAAGTTTTGGATCCAAGGAAGTCCTTGAAGGTGGACATATGCATTTATGACCCCTTGATTTTCAGTCCCATCTCTTTCACTGCACTCTGGGTTACAGTGAAGGACCTGGGAAAGCTGGGGTTGTTTTGGATGGAAACAGCCAGAGTGGGAAAAATGCATCTAAAGACTTGTTTGCACTTACAAATCTTGCAGCTTTAACTGCACCGATAAAGAAGCCATTCTTAGTTCCCTGTGCCCCAGTGCAATTATACCAGTTAAATGTGCTTCTAGTGCTAGAGCTTATTCTGCTTCAGGCTGCAAAATGAGTTCCTCCAGTCCAAATGATACTTTCATACTGGTATAACTACATCTAAACTGCAGCTTCCAGAAATAGATGCAAAACAAATAACCACACAAAAAAAGTGTGCATCGTTGTGTGCTAGTGAAAATAGCTATAGCAGGATAAAGTCTCTCTAATGCAGGCCAGGCCTAAATGACAGGCAAAAAAAAAGGGTATTCTGAGTGAAAGTGACACAGTAGAGAGACTCTGTGAACTGCAAACTCCAATCAAGGTATAAAAAAGTATCTCTGCCCCACATTCCATCTGTATTTAGCAATGCAAAATCTCTTTCTCTATCATGTACATCAGTAGGAGAAGGCAATGACTGTGTAATTTATGCTGAAACTCATTCACTGCATTCATTTAGATAGCTATGTTAAACTTTTCCGAAGGTTTTTCATAACACATAATGCAGTGCTATTGATTTATTCCCCCTGGATTCATCTTTCTGCATATCTCAGTACTGCCTCTGAGCATCCAAGCCTGTGAGCGCTGTGCAGCATGACTTCTGACCTCCATCTCACAGAAGTGAAAAATGCCCTACAGTGGTACTCAAGGAGTTTTTACTGTTCTGGTGGGTCCAAGTGTTCCCTTGCATGGGGCTTCCCCAGACTCTTCAGGGCACGCTGCTCACTTACCTGTTCACCAGGGAAGAACTGACACTGTGAACCAGACTTGGGAGCTGGCAGAACTGTCCCTGCGCAGGACAGTCTTCCAGATGCCTTCCTCTTCCCTAAGCTGCAGCAAAAATGAGCCTGTAATAACATGCCACCCCAGTGTCAGAGGCAAGCAAAGATAAATGCAAATAAAGTGAATTTCCCTGCTTCTACTATAGACAGTGTAGTCTACCTCTACACCGTCTGGGTATAGACCTCTGTGGCCCCAGCACTGGGGAGTGTGGCCTGCCTTGAGTGTGCTGCTGGGACTCGAGTAGCGTACAACATTGACAGGCTGAGGGTTTAGATGATGTGGGACGAGGTGAGAACAACATTGGCATCTCTGAGTTTGCCCAGGTCTTGCATGCGGCATACAAACAAATTTGCTCACCTTTTGATATATTATTGAACCATAAAACTACCTGTACTAAAGACTCCTTTTCCTCCACCCCTCAAACGAGATTGGAAAATACATGCTGGGTGAGGGGGGTGTCATAGCTTACCCTAGTGACAGGATAGAATATTAGGAGGGCCCAGGGGCAGAGCTGCCTGGGAGTATGACAATTGCCATACGTAAATCTCTTTGCCACAGTAGGTCAAAGTGAACAAGCATGAGAGTTACATTGATCTGCACATGGAGCCTGTGCAATCACAGAAGTTGCATCTACTCTTGATCAAAACTCTTGGTCATGGCCTTTCAGCAGAGGTTCTTCCTTACAGCAGTTACCCTTTCAGCACACCCTATGGAGATGTTTCATGTCAACCAGGGAGGTCTTTCTAGTTCTAAATATATGTCCTTCGACAATGCTGTAGCTAAAGCCTGCATTTAAGGTAGATCAAAGTTCCACCCTGTGGCACGGTAGCTGGCATCTAATTTTAAAAGTACAAGTATATTCTTTAAAAAAGCAACCAAGTGAAACCAACAGACACTGTAATTTAAATAGGAATGGTGTTTATACCCCTTTTCCTGTATCACTTGTAAAAATAGATGCTGTGTACACTCTCTGTATTTACATACATATGCATATATATAGTGACTGCCAATCACTTTGTACAAAGTGTACAGGTTGAAATGGCAACTGTTTGCAATTTAGGAAATGCTAGAAATAAGATCACTCAAGCAACCTGAAGGTGAGTTTGTCTGAATGACCATGTGGCTTTCATTTTTCTACACAGAAAATCAACCTCTTTCAGGGCACTGAGCAGCCCTGGGTGGTGATGAATTCGGACTGTGCAGTAGGATATCAGCTAGCTGTAGGACATCTGTCTCATGTATCAAAATTCACCCCCAGCATGAAAAATTATAGCTCAGATGTTTGTGATTTCTGCTATTTAATGACCAGATGATTCCAAGTCTTACAATGGAGAGTATTAAGAATTCTTTTTGTAAGCCATGAAGCTGCTGGTCTTTCTCATAAAAAATAAAGCCTATTTTTTCAGGGTTTGTGCTTCATATGCTTCTTTCCCTTATTGAGCAGAGCTGAATGGAGGCAAACTTTGTTGGTTGGCTTTTCTTCCTGTTCTGTAACAGGTTTCATCTCAGACTTTTCAATTTTTCACACAGCCACCCTACAACTAGAACAAATGCTCACAGACCCAAGCCATAGCATTTAAGGACTCCAACATCTATTAGCAAAAAGGGGAAAAGAAAGTGAATTTGAGAACCATTCAAGATGTTTTACCATTTTTCCTTAGAGCTCCTGTCCTCCCACATCTGTTGCTTAATTTTTCCCACAAGAAATAAACCGGAGCACAATCAGTAAATTTCAAAGAAAAACATTTATAGCTCTCTCATATCTCCACTAGTCATTTTGAAGTCTGACATAAGAAGACCAGCTGCAAAGGATATGTTTACAAATGTGATTTTTTTGAACGATTGATGACCACATGCCAAACCAGAAATGCTGAGTAATTAATTATCCAGAGTGCCTTGTGAATCATAAAGGCAATTCGTCTTTTCATTTAGCTAAGCCCTGTAGCAGGACATTATCAAAGTAGTATAAGCAAAGTAAGCAAGAAGGAAAATAAGTTCTAATGCAATCTTAAGTAGTAAGATAACTTAAAAAAAAAAAAAAACAAACCGAAAGCAAATGCATATAGCTCTATTTAATCAAACCATAAGTTATTCTTTCATTTATTAATTCATTCCTAAATTATATACCTGTTATCATACCTAGATGTGCATGTGATTTTCTGCTTCTGAAACCCTTCTGCACACATAATTCCTCTTGAAATCAGTAAGATTTTAACATACAGGTGTAGGAAAGTTTTTATTCTTTATTATCTGGAAATGTTTGGTAGCAGAAGGGCTGTGTGCATAAGGTCTAAGCCCTGAAATGAAGCGAATGGCTTCCAGCTCCACCCAAGGCTTCTCATTTAACATTTGTGCAAAGGTCTCCAAGTTACCATCTACCTTTACATCAAAGCTGCCATTAAAACCTTCCTAAGTCCCCCATCTCTTGTGAGCATAAAGTCACTGGTAAACTAGGTTACAGATCTAAGGGTGGTGAGGGTAATCTAAGTACAGTCTACATTTCATCCACACAAACAGGTCAAAACCTCTGTCTTGGATTTACAGATACATTTCAATGTGGATGAAATTGCCTTTACAGAAATCAGGCTAAGTTCCCTGGGAGATTTCACCAATATAATTGGCAGCAGCTTCCTAGGGAGAGGAACTGCCAGAGGGATCGGGTACTGGGGGCAAAAGGACATTAAACACACTCTATCAGCTGCAGACTGCAGACGGTGCAGTAGCACTCCCACTGAGAGGTAATGGATGATGAAGAGACACAGCCAAAATGTCTCTGCAATGCTCATGAACCCCAGCTGTGCTCAGGAAGAGATTTCTTCCTGGAAATCCAAAATCCTGGACCCTCCTGCCCTGGAGCAGTACAAGGAAGAGCAGAGGAGGAAACTGCTTTGAATGAAAACCACGTGCACGGAGGGTGCAAGGGGCACATGGCCAAGGCAGGTAGGTTTTATATTTTATGCAAGTGGCCCTTGGAAAACTTCTCTTTGGATGGTTTATGAATGTAATATTTGTTCCACCATGTGCTCGGCCATTTAGTCTGTAAGCTCTCTGTGCTGCAAAATATAGCCATGAACAGAGCGGTGTGCTCTTGTAAAGCTTCACTCACTGACTCAATGGGATTCTCACTGGTGCACAGGCTGCACGCAGCCTAAAAAAAAAACCCAAAGGAGGTAGCGGCTTGTGCACACAAGGCTTTGCATGCCACTGCACTGAATCTGTCCGTAGGTGGTGTTAAACTTGGAGTGTGGTCTGTCATTTGGAATGCCAGCGCACTAAAAAGAGATTGGCAGGAAGATATTGTCTAGGGATATAAATGCCATGTGTTAAGTGGGGGGTTTATTTGAAAGCTAGGGGAAAAAATGTTTTTGTTATTGCGCTGGTTTTTGTTTGCTTGCGTTGCTTCAAAGATGTGGCATTTGGTGTTATTGCACTCCAGCAAGTTTGGAGCTATTTGGTAGGAATCCTGGAAGCTCTCTTATCACAGTAGACCAGTGCACATTCAGAAAATCTGTCTATCATTGGGGTGTTGCTATAGCAACAACCTAGTTCCAGCTGGAAAAAACTGGTTCACTTCTGCCTGCATACTCTGCACTACAAGCTTGCTTTCTCCCATTGAGCAGAGGCAAAATGTCTTTTAGCATTTGAGGCATAAAATAACACCTAAGAAAGGAAACCCCATGGAAAGGACACCGTCCTACCCTCTTGGCATGCACTAGTAAGCAACTTATTTACTTCCAGATGAATAAAATATTGCATTTCTAAAACAGATTCCTTATAATTTTTTCCAATTTTGTTGCTGAACTCAAGTTTATATTAAGAAAAGCAATTTTGCAGCTTTTTAACCAATTAAGCACTTTCTTAGTATTGCTATAAATAAAGACGGTGTTTTCATGGTATTTATCACCATTTCTTCTCCAGCTATTGGAAGGGGTGTGCGCTAACCCACGAAATATAGTGATAACAAACGATCTCCAGATGGTACCATGGCAGGCCAAGCTGATGGTATATTTAGGTCCAAATGCTTATCTTCCCAGTCACAAGCAAAAAAATCTTTCAAAATGTGCCTGAGGTTTCCCACGAGGGAGGAGAGGGTATCCCTTGTGTCCCATTTGGTCTCAGGAAGGACCTCTTGCGCTCTGGTCCCATAGACAGGTCACTGCTGGCATCGGTGACACGGAGCAGGAGCGCTTTGGCAGCACGGGCGGTTTCTTCAGGACAATATGGTTTACATGCCCCAGCTGTCAGAACTGTCCAGGCATGAGGGCAGTGTGCTGCTAACATGCCAGCTTTCTACTGCAAAGTGAAAGTGAGTGATTTAGCTAATCCATCATTTTTTCCAGCGGCAAAATTTCTGCAGGGCAAGTGGTGTCCTCGTGTGCACCCCGACTGCTTGTAGTCTCTGCCACTACAGGCCCCAGGGCAGCCCCCTGTGTCCTTAATGCAGTTGTTCAGGTGAAAAATGGTAATGCTGAGACTTTTGTTCACCTTTTCCTTTCCCCTCCTTCCCACAAAACAGTTGCTGGTTCCTTTCCCGCAGACCG
The DNA here is from genome assembly GCA_002844005.1 of Limosa lapponica baueri. Classification (NCBI taxonomy): domain Eukaryota; kingdom Metazoa; phylum Chordata; class Aves; order Charadriiformes; family Scolopacidae; genus Limosa; species Limosa lapponica. The sequence continues at coordinate 313,404 of KZ506011.1, forward strand.
AGCCCCCAAAAAGCAGCAGGGTTTCTGTTCACCTTGCTGAGAAGGAAAAAGAGGAGTGCCGTAAAGGCAATGGGTTGCTACGAACACAGATAATCAGGCCATTAATCTGTGATCTGGGCTTTAATATACAACTATCTCCATACAAAGAGTCTTCTGGAGGAAAAAAAAAAAGAAACTCTCATGAGTTGATCAATTCAGATGCTCAACTGTTTGCAGGGCTTGGTGTTTCTCAGCCTTTTCTGATCTGAATTCCTCATAGGACAGTCATGAACTAGTCCATGCAACACTGTCACAACTCTACACATTTACAAGCTAATTTCGATAGATTTCACTCTAAGAGGTCTTTTATTACTTCTGGCAAACTTCCTCCAATTCCCTGGCATGCTTACCTGCATGAGCGGGAAGAATTTAGGGGAAATTATTTTATTTTTGAAATTCAAGTAGCTAGAATCTTTCTGAGGTTCATCTCCGAATATCTGATAGATCATTGGTATTCTGCAGACCAAGGCAGGGACATGCTGCTCTAAATGACCTCAACTTTCCTTCTGTCACATATATCCTTTTAATCTTGCACCCTGAACCCAGAAGAGACACCACTTTTCTGTGATGTCTGTGTCTCTGCCAGCTGCTTTGAAGTGTCAGCCTTTTTTATCCCAACAGTGCATAACACAACTGAAATTTTTCACAGTGAGAAATTTCTCTTCTGCTTCCTTCAGCTCAGACTGGTAGAGTGTTGAGGCTCAAATTATTGTACCCCCTCATCATTATCATGATGCAGAGATATTTGCTTAAAAAATCTCACCCCTAAATGATGCACCAAGGAATACAGGGAGTATTAATACAATTGGTTTTGAAGCCCCCATTTGAACAGAATAGGCTTCACTCCTCCCTCCTTTGTGCATGGGTTCTTTCCTGAGATCTCCTTCCTGCAAACAGCCCTGGGCAGCTGGATGGGACAGCTGTGGGGGCAGTGAAATCAACAGGCTATAATGGAAAGATATTGCATGGAAGAGTTTGCCCAGAGAGGCTGGAGCAGCAACTGTGTGTGGGATCCTGTTCTGTTCACTTAAGGTTCCTAATATTTAGGACGGAAAAAACCTGAAGTCTCAGTGCTCTTCTCAGGACATCATTCTGCTTTCAGCTGAAGTGGTGCATCTATTTTATGCTTGGAATCCTTAAATTGTTATGCACTCTAACACCTTGTATCTCTGCTAGTTGCCTCAGGTACTTCACCCATAGCAAAATCATTAGGGACATTTATGAAGTTAATACAATGCACAATAGGCTTAGCTACTCAGTCATTTTTCTCTTTCTTGTGTCCTTTAGCAACCTACTCACGTGGTCTTTAGAGATGAGTAGGCTTCCTGGGCAGGGAAGGCCAGGATATACACCTTCTAGTAACGGCACAAGGTACTATTTAATTTGGTTTTTAATGGGATTTGTGATGCAGCATGGCCAAGAACTTATCTTTCTGGTTGACAGAAACAGCCATTCTTTCACACCTGTTAGATTCCTTTCTAAATTCATTTAAGCAGCCACATTGTTAAGAGCATCTCCTGTTGAAGGCTCCCGTGTTGTTCCACCATGGGTATGAGGTTCCTTCTGCCGACACACTGTTTTGCCATTCGCTCATCCCTTTCTGAGCCTGGCTGGCCTGAGAATCCAACCTGTCTCTTGCATGTTATATTGCAAAACTCGAACTATAGCCCAAGGGATCAGTGTTGAACAACATGATTTTTTAATGAGCACGCTCAGTGTGGGTTGCTCTTGTTTAACATAAAAGAAAAGCGTAATCCTCGCTCCAAGCCATTTGCAGTCTAAGGGCTGGATTGTGGCTCTAAGCCACATCCAGCAGTGGGGGGAAGGTGCAGAGGGAGCTGCTCCTGAAGGCATTTTTACCAAGGCTGAGGGAACTCAAAGAGCAGCAACGTCTGCTACTCTCATGTATAAACATGTGGAACATGACTGACATGAATTGGTGGCCCAGTTCTCACTCAGGGGGGAGGCATGAAGCTTCCCGCTATGTCTGAATGCCAGCAATGAAGCAGAGAAGAGAAGGATCCTTGCCCCCACTATTTTTCACTTGTGCAGGATGACAGCAGAAGGACATACAGGGTTGTTATGGGAGGTTGCAGCAGAGCAGACACTATCATCTTCCTCCGCAGCTTTTTGCCACAGACGTTGATAAGGCAACCAAAGCATTTGTCTTCCTGGGCAAACAGGTTGTAGTTGTTTAAATAGGAAGGGCAGACAGACATTTGTGTTAAGCCAAATAACTGACGGGAGGCCAAGAAAAACTAAGGTCAAGAAAGGTACTTTCCAGCCATGACTGCTTACGCAGATTGATCAGAGGTGGCATCATGAACCATGCATCCGGTAAGCCTATGACTCAGGGTTTGCTTCCTCTTCATCACCTGCTTTTGAAGCTAGTAACTCACAAAGGACCTTGATCTGAAACTTTTACAGAGGTGGGCTTCTTGAGTCAGTACTGTTCCAGGCCTTCAGAGGAAAAAGAACTTGCTCAACTGAGGAAGGAAAGCTCTTATTACTATATAGGAAGAGCATCTGTTCCTAAACAACCGGCTGTTTCTTAACAACACTCTTCTGCAGGATATAACATTAAGAACAGAAAAAAAAAATCTTTTCTAGTCCTCAGCTGGAAAACAAACCCTTCCAGGTAAGAACTGATACTATAGATTCAGAGATTTTATTTTCTTCTTGACATCAGAGAGGCATTTTGCCAAGAAAGAGACAATCGTAAGTAGGCTGGTAAGAAAGTAGTTGGGGAAGACATTGCAAAATGGTAGAAGTAAATTCTGATTAGAAACTTGGGAATTTGCCAGATGGCAAAGCAGTTGCTATCTAGGGAATGAGAACAGGAAGGAAGAAATAGAGAACGGGAAGAAGAGGAGTCAGGATGACCCAGGACACTCCTTGCACTTCTACATCCATATACAGTAAAGACAAAATGGTGGAAAGAAGATTCATAGAGACACCAGCAGATAAAATGAATCTGGCTGGAAACTGGAACATTTTCAGACTGAAAGAGAAAAGCAGTGGAAAATGGATGTCAGCTAATGTCAAGTTAGCAAACTTGACGTATGACAAATGACTTTAAAGAGTCCTATTCTAGAGATAGAAATGTACATTTGTCCCTCAAAAATGCAACACACTTTACATCAGTGCCAGACACAAAAACTGAACTGTTACAACTCTGAAGTCTATAAAAGATGTCAGAAATGCATTGTTTTGATAAGTCTGATATAGGCAAAGAGGTTTAATATCCCAGCATGGACAAAATTCCCAATACCATTTACTTTGTACGTGGAAAATATACAATAATTAAGAAATCTTTAGCCTAACATAATTGTGCATATAGTAAGAATTATACCAGTATTAGTATCTTAAAAAAAAAAAAAAGGCCATTTAATTAAATTAACCCAATATAAAACCTGTGTTCAGATCAGGACTTACAGACAGCTCCAGCAGCTCTAATTTTCCAGTGCACCCACGCTTTGGGAAGTACTTGCAACGGCACTTAAAATAAGACCGCAAATTGCAGCACTGAAATCCGTCCACAGCCCAGCAGTCCCCAGCTTGGGACGTGCATCTAATAGATGCCTAAATACAAATGTCAGTGTATACATGGACAAAAGACTGGTGAGCTGGATACCTTGTCCCTATCCAAAGGCCGAGCCTTTTCTTTAAGACTTCTGGTCAGACGTGGCCAGTAAGTATGTTCAGCAATGCCTAGTGCACATGGACAGCCATGGGTCCAGGCTCATCTCAGAACACTTTTGAGAAAGGCAAGGCCCTCTTTTCTGGTACAGTGGTTAAAGCCTGTACACAAAGTATGAGGGAGTTTCTTCAGTCACCTCATCAAGCCCAAAAATGTACAAATCTACATGTCTGCCTCCATAAGTGCTACACAAAATAGACTGAAGATGATGATGAATGGGGCATTGTCCCTCTCTCCTGTTGAACTGGAGGTATGGTGCAGTCAGGGAAGTACAAGTCACAGGTACATAAACAGAACAGGGCAAGGGATGCCTGATCTAGCCTTGAGCTAGGGCAGAATTGCCTTTCCAGATGGATATTTTAGCATTGAATGCAACCTCCCTAAAGCCTGTATGGACAGTACAAGAATGTAACCTTTTGATGAGAAGCATATGCACCATGGACAACCTTATCAGACCTGAACACAGGCACACACAGGTTGAAAAACATTTGGCATGATAACACAGATTTTTCTTGCAGCCCTGCCAAGCATATCTGTGCCAATTCAATCAAACACAATAATGTATTGTTAAGTAATGACTTTCCTAAAAAGGGCCAAACTCCGTGTTATGCCTCATAGGAAAAACTGTGCGAGTGGTCCTTTTGTGCAGAAGGCTCTACAAGTTAATATGATTTGAAACTAACATCACTTTCATTTGGCTGTAATTTCATTCCAAGGGAAAGCTGGTTATGGTTTTGAAAGAGTAAATGGGGAGCCGGGCAGACTTTTAGGATTGATTATTTTTAATTACCAGTGCAGACACACAGACACATGAAATATCTGCTGAGGGGTGGGAACCACACTTCCAAAAAACTGGCTCCAGCTCCCTACTATTGCAGACAGTCATGTCACATCTCACACAATTATGAAAGCATTTTTGTCTGAATATAATGATGCATAAGCTAAAAGTTATGGTGACATTACTATATACTTAAAAAAGAAAAGAAAAAAAAGGTAAATCTTTGACCTACTTACACCTACTTCAGAAATGAAGCTCAATGTAACCTTCTCCCTCCTGGAGTGCTGAAGTTCCCCTTGCAGGTCTGGCAGGGGAGGCATTGGTGACCCTTGGCCACATACAGATGGCAGGTAGGGGACACTGCTGTTGGGTTTCATGCATTGTCCTGCCGGTACAGACAAGTGTTCTCAACACCTCATAGCTGCCACTGGACCCTTCCGCAGAGAGAGTGGAAGGGCTGTCTGTGCATACTATCCCACCTGGAATTCTGCTATGGGACTTTGCTGTTGTTTAAACAGTGGCTGGAAGTTTTTTTCTTGTTTCTGGCCTGCCCTTAATCACCAGGGATTTGACCTCAGAGAGAAGTCTCCTGCTGCCTGTCTTCCTGCCATTCTCAGCCCTCCTTTGCCCTGAGTATCGTGGCAGCTTCCCTGTTGGTTCTGTTGTGGTGAGCTCAGGGCATAGTTATCATGTAAATAAATTAGTCATTTCAAAACTCAGACGTACAATGAGAGGCATTATGCCACATTCAAATACAAACCATAGGCCAGATGAAGTCTGCAGAGATATGCCATTTTACAGTGTCAGGGAAACTGGTCCCATCATTTGTTATTTTATTTTTGAGGCTGTGAATGCTTGCCATATTGCCTTTCATCTTCCCATCTAACAGTTTTGTTCTTGCAGGAGAACAAGGAATTAGGTGAATGGGTAGAAGTGAGACATGGTAAGACTTCATGAGGCTTGCCTGTGTAGTGGGTGCAACCAGTGTCCTGATGCACACACTGATCAGGAATGTGCAAGAAACTAGAGCCCTCTAATGCTTATGAATAATCAAGCACTCAGGACAGGCAAGCAATCACCCAATACTATCCTTGGGGTCTTCTCCAAGAGAGAATGGAGCCTCAGAAACTGTTTTGTCCATCCTTGTTGAGGCTTCCAGACATGCCAGCAATACTTCATGATATCAATGATACGTCAACGATATCAATCAGCAGCTATGAAGAATCAGTGAAGACTCTTGACACTCATCTGAAGAGAAGGAAACTAGAGGCAGTCCTTACTTGTGCAGTCTCTGAAATTCACTCAAGTACGGCCTAGACAGCTGCAGGTCAGGACATTGTCATCAGTGACATGCTGTTACACCTAACCTCACACTTTGATGAAGTAGCCTGATTATGCCTTCAGCATAAGTGTGACAGTTCAGAGTAGGATCTGGGTCACAGTGCTGAGGGATTCTGACACACATTTGACAGCCATAATCCTAATCTCTTCCCCGCCCCAAAACATTTAATTTCCAGTGTGCCCTAGTTTAGTAACACAGAAAGTGGGTTTTGTGCAACTGAGGGATCAAAATCACCATTTTCTACCATGGATAAATTCCCTAAACTAGAAGATTACACTTCATAAACAGGTAGTTACCAGACACGTGGCTGTTAGCACTCAAACATACTTCACTTTGTGTGTCAGGTCATCCACACAGCAAATGTTGTGACCCAGTTTCCTAGTACTACCAGTTTTCTTTCACCTGGAAACACTGAGAACTCCATTTCATGCTTTCAGGCATTAAGTGGGAGTCTGCAAGCCATAGGAGCTGTGATTGAGCTAAAGCCCCTGAGTCTAAGAGCTGGGTACTCTAAATTTGTGTTTAAAAAAATCCTAAACCAAACTTTTTCACTGTCTCAGAACAATAATTTGCAGACTTTCTGGTAACTTTTAGGAATTTCTTCCTGGTTTTTTTTTTTCCCAAAACAGAACAATGAACCCTCCCTTACCCCAATTTCATATTTTTCTTGGAGCTGAAATGGTTATTTTCACCTAGAAATTCTGAGAACATGCCCATTGATTTTACATGGCAGATGAATTTCTCAGATCTGGTAGAACCATCTGTAGAGCCATGCTAGATGGTGGTGTGGCCAGAATCCCACAGTAAGGGAACAGAAATGTCATAAAAGTACCTGAGGGGAGATCTTCAGGTGACAGAAATCAGTCTAGCCCAAACATGTTCAGTGGTTGCTTGTTGCCTTTGTGGTGTTGGTCTGTGAATCTGCTGAGGCACTGATGAACTCCAGATTTCCACTCTACAAAATCCAGCTGCCCCAATTGCAAGAGGATTTTATATCTCTAAAGAAAACCATGAGTGAATACATGTAGTACCACAATGGGAGAAAATATAAGCTTAATAGAGTCAAAGTGTGATATGAGGAGGACACATATCCACAAGACAGATGGTTCTTTCAGCCAAATGTTTACTTGCAGTAAACACTGAACAAAACTTATGGGCTACTTTTCTCAGAAATCTCTCATCTGAAGTCATGAGCTGGTTAAAAAACAACTACCATGGTGTTCCAGGGGAATGTATGAAGTCCACATTTGCAATTAGAATCAAGACAGCAGTGAATGATTTGAATCAGCTATAATCCGGGGCTACCACATCACAGCTACCTATTCCACCTATAGAGACAAGTAATTATGGTTTGTCCAGGGCATATGTGACTCAGATATCAAGAACAATCTCCCAGTTAATTCTCTAAAGATTTGCTGTCTGGTAGCCCTGGACTGTAGAGCATGGGAATCACTCATTTTTTTTCCTTAATCTAAAGCAGCACTGTAAAGCAGCACTGTGTTCCAAATTTCAACAGCAAAATTTGAAATTATTTTTATTCAAATGAGATACTTTTTCTACTGGCAAGAAAATAATTTTATGAGTGTTACTTTTTTTTTTTTATAGACACGCAACAACTGCCTTTCACAGGAAAGAATTCTTAGACATTTAACTTTGAAAAACAGTACTGTAAAAAAAATGAGCTCGAATACCTCAGGCAGTGAGGATGTAAAATCACAAGCATGGTCACAACCTCTTTTAGTAGGTGTGAGGGTTTCCTAAAAAAATAACATTTTTTCACCTCTCTAGTTCTGAAGTGTGACTGATTGTATTTCAAAAAAAAAGTCGTTATGAATGGCAAGATTCATCCCTGAAAGTTGTAAAATGACTGAAATATAAATCTTGCAAAAGCAGTGTTTAGGATAAGCACAATAAATCAGACCTAACTATGTGGTCATAAATAGGATTCTTTAATGTATAATAGGGTCCAAAGTTTCATAACTCTCATAATAAATCTTGTTTTGGTCTGGAGAAAATGGCAGTGTTCATGCTCAGATGTGCTCATTCAGATTTATAATTTCTTTTAAACTGCTTCATAAGACCCTAGCCTCAATATCATTAGTGAGTTTTGCAGGCAATATAAATCTTGGTCGGAGTTTTTGCAGAAGGCTAATAATTTCTCCTAAATACTCATGGCTATATTGAGTCACTTTCTGATGTCATTAAATTAATTTTGTTTTCTCTCAAAGTCTATAAAATCCTGTCTTGAAACATTCTAGGCATTTCAGCCCTGCAAGGAAAATAGCCAGAGAGGGATTTCACACTAAGTGACAGTAGCATCAATACCAGAACAAGAAAAACAAACTCGAGGCTCCAGTCCCATATTCAGTATGTATCATTAGTGAAAATCAGATGTACTGATCAGTGAAGCAATTTGCAGGCAGGACTTTGGGAGTGAAAAAGCCTGGGATTTCCTGCCAGCTGCATCACAGAGTTCCTGTGAGATGCTGGCCTCATCACTCAACTCTTGCAATGCTGCCAACACCCAGTATGCAAATTAATTAACCAGCTATTCCCTTCACCTACCTCTGAGATTAAAAAAAAAATGATTGCAGGTACCTCTTGTTTCTTTGCTTTCTAGGCTGATGGGAGTCCCATTTTTCAGGTTACCACCACCACCTTCCAGAACCACACACATACACCATTTTACTCCTGAATAGAATTTCTATTCTCAGGCAATCTCTTGGCTCTATGAGCTGGAGCGTTCACAAGAAATGTATCATGAGGTCTGCAATGGAATGAACAATTGGTAACTGCTGTCCTTGGTGGGTCCTGCTTGCCATGAGGGTGCTCTTCCGCTGATTGCATCTGCTTCACATGGATTTACGAAGATTTTAGTTCGTGTTTGCAGGTCTCTGAACTGCTCTGGAGAAAAGGGCGATAGACATGCTGTGCACAAAATGCTGTAACGTCTAGCTTTAAAGTCTGCTCAACTGTTGGCCAAACAGCTGAGGAGACTTATCCAATTTCTAGAGCCCTTCATCTGCTCTATGAAATGAAAAATAACTGTGTTTACGTAAATAGTAGATAAAGTGCCAGGAGGTGGCAATTGAAAATATTTACTATGTTTCCTGTGCTTTATTGGACCAATAAAAACATGTTACTGCGCACTGCAAATGGTTTCCTCTATGCAGCTCTTCACATCAGCTTGTAGTAAGAAGGGGGTCAGTTCCTGTGCTCTGTTGGACTGGTGCGTGTCAGTATAACTCCACCTCACTTGCTGGAGGAGCAGTGGTGGTGCGAAAGAAGAGTCAGGTGCAGCTCTGCCTGTCTGTCCCTGCCGTGTGACTGCCTCTGGGCTCCAACACACTTCCCTTAACCTTCACCACAGATCAAGCGCCAGGCTTTGTGAGTACTGACTTGCGGTGGAGACACATTTTCTATAACATTGACTTTCTGGAATTGTATTTTTGTGAGATTTAACTGCATACAAAACAACTGTTAAGAAGGTCTTCTTTGATGTTTGCACAGACTTCCATGCTTATTTAATTTTACTGCACTCTGAAGTAATTGTAAACAATGGTATGGAAATAGAGAAGGAAATCTCTCTAGAGAAGGATGGGGAAATTACTGCAGTTGGAGAACCATAGAAAACATAGCTACAAGGGACTGTGAGAGGTTGTGCACTGAAAGCATTTGATTTAGCATGGGTTTTGGAAGATTACTGCAGTATAGTAATGTAAAATCAATTAAAAACCATTCTTTGCAGCAGTATTTTGTTAAATAGGAAGGATACTTGTTTCTGAATGCCTGACTAAATAAAGTGAGTTGAACATTTTCCATTCCAAAATAGGTTTCAACACATGGACTCTGCCTTTCTTCCCACTCATTGCATTCCATGACAGTGTAACTTCGAAAAGTTATTGCACTTGTAGTTAGTGATTTCTTCTCAGAAATGCCAGAGAGAGTAGAATCAGACATGACATACCACAAAATTTTATGTGGTGGTTTTGTAATGAGAGAAACAATATTGCTTGAAGTAGAAGGGGAAAATGGTCCTCTGGTGTGCTTTTCTACAGCAGCCAGGGAAAACTAGCAGCATGGTGGAAAGTAATTTTATGTTCTGACCTCTCAAATTCTTTCTAAAGCACTTTCATGTGCTATGAGAACTGAGCTGTCACCCCTGTACCAATTATTTGAATTCTTTAATCTCTTTCCATTACTCTGCCAAATCTGAGTTTCTTAATTCCTTCCCTTATTGGAGGGGTGTATCTGTCCTGCACCCATAGAGATACAAGTGATATTAAAAAGCCAAACAGAGAACCTGTGCACTCGTTTGCCTTTCAGCAAGGAGTAAATCATAAAAGTGAGAAACTGCCTCAGAGGGTTAAGGAAAAGGAGGAAGATGTGGCGTGGGGGTGAGCCTTATTTTGTGCACCCTGAAGAAGACCATAAGTAATTCTGCTGAAGTGGCAGTGGCGCAGGGGCCAGTGCCGCTGAGAGTAGAGTCAGGCCTCTTTGGTATGTCTCATCTCTATCACAACAGACATATGTGAGGGCAATTTACATTTTACTGCCACTGTAGATAGGCTACTCTTCCTGCACTGCTTAGAGTCAGCCAGTAAAGATCTTACAAGGCAGCAGGAAAACAAGAGAAGCAAGCAATAACTTAGCCACTAAAGCACATATCCCATTTCTAAGGTGCTGCAGAGTTTTTAACCCTTTTCTTGCTTTTCTGAAATGCTCTTTGCGCACTCGCACTCAGGAGCTGCCATGACAGACTGTAGCACCCAGGACCTCTCACACTTCTGTGAGCCCAGGAAAGCCTTCTGCCTTGCCAAACAAATGACAAAAAAAATGTTGCCTTTCATTTGGAGGTAAAGATCAGTGCAAACCAAATCTTGTAGTTAGGAGGGCCTCCTCTGTGGTCAGCAGGCCACCTGATTCACTGGCAAAAGTTAAGAGGGGCCTCCTTACACTTTTACTAGGAACTGACAGGTAAGCATGAAATAACTTCTCTGAACCAGCAGAGGCTGTCAAGCCCTGAATATGGGAAAGCTAATCATTGCAGACATAGCTGTATTGCAAACTGCGGAAGAGTCTCAGAGCATAGCTCCCTCCCATTTCACACTTCTGAGGGTCTTGGGCTAAATGAGGCACATTCCCTCTGGTTTATAGAAAACAAGCACAAGGTACCGGTTTTAATGACCACAAGCAAGGTGAAAGAAATAGTGCCTAGGTCTCTGTAGTGGACAAGAGCCTCTCAGGGATAAAAAATGGGTAATTTTCTCTAGCAAGGGTTTCCAGACCACAGTATATCAGCCACCTTAAACTGGGCCAGGCCTGGGCAGAGACAGAACTTGCCTCCATTAGTGCTGGTTTGGCTGTTGGAGTTGCTACTCTGGGGCATCAACTCTCACTGTCGATGGCTCCTGACCAAAGCAAAGTTGATTCTGAGCTCTATATCCACCCAGGGACAGGCTCTGCCAGGACGTCTTCCACTCAAGTTGAAAATGCAGATGTTAGCTCCACAACTGAAAATGCAGATCCTAGCTCTGTCCCTCTCCTTCCCTCATTTCCACTGTATTGTCCTGCTTTGCATTACTATCGTCACAGAGAGAGCCTGCAGTGGGACTCCAGATCTGGGCTGTCATAAACTCGTCTGAGCAAGACCCAGAGTACAGGGTGAGACTGTGAAGCACTCTGGAGCTTTTGGGGAAGCTGGATCAGATGCTTTAATATACACAATACAAAAATCAGAGTTGCACTGATGCTTGCATTGCAATCCTAAGTTATGTAATTCCTAATTTTTGTGATATTAAATTTGCAATCACAGTGCCTCAGTCATTTTATACAGTAACAAATACAGTCATCCCAACTGTAAAAAAAAGGACCACTTTGTTGCATTTTTCAGCACAGAGATTCCAACCCCACAGCTTTCACTGACTGACATGCCAAATCATCATTCATACAGGCAAAATCTCTTACAAGGTTACTCATAGGTGAATGGTTGTAGGATCAGGCCAACAGAAAACACTTCTTGGTTTAACTTGCTCTTGCATTGCCTTTAGTCTGTCCTGGTATCCCCACTGACACTGCAACTAAGCATTTTGTTAAACTAAATTCTATGTATTTTTGTCTCCACAGCTGTGATAGGACAAGTCGCAAGAGCATTTTGCTGCCGATAAAGCAGAATCTTCTCACTGAGTAGTCTGCCAGTGGCAATACACTGAAATATTGAAACTGAGAGTGCAGCAGGTGTATAGATTTTGACAGAAAATTAAATTGTAGTAGACAGGTCTATCTCCTTGCCCCTTCAATTACTTCTGTTAATGATATATTCTAATCAATAAAACTATGTTAAGTAAAGCAGAAAAAGAAATTGCATCAACTGTGTTTGGAACCGATGCCTGAATCTTCCAAATTGCTTTCCTTAAATGAAGAAATAAGTTTTTCCCAGCTCTCTTGAGGGTGACATTTTCCTCTTTCAGATAAAAAAGTAACTTATATCTAAAAGAAAAAATCAAATTAACAATTTGTTAAGGTGGTCCTTCTTTCAGGGACCTTTTGCTCCACCAATATGCATGTAAATACAGCTATGACTGCCACATTCCTCTTTTAAACACATTTTTCTCAGCAGTGATCCTCCCTTTCCCTCCATATCTATCCATCACTGGTGACCTGTTTTTACCTTCAAAACCCTTCACTGCCTGGCGATATCTGGCCTGTGATAATGACCAGTTTTCATGTTCTTAATAATTACATCACTGTTGTCCTCCACTACTTTGTTGGATTCAGGTTGTGTTTCTGAGCTAATCATAAAACAAAAAGCTGCTTAGTCCAGGACCATCTATCTGAGAAGTGCTCAAACTTAACACCTAGAAGAACACAGCCTTAGACTGGGAGGATGGCAAAGAGACATCCCCCTGCACTAGCAATACCACCGTGGAGGCTAATGCTACTGCAATGCAAACGATACTCATCCCAACTGTCATTTGAGTTTCACTCAAATTTACTACACAGATTGCTCCTGCAGGAGTAGGGCTCAGGGTCCCTAAGGATCTTGTTGCCTAAATAAGGAGAGCATCTGCTGCAGGTAGGAGAGACTCTCTGAGTGATTTGGGTTAGGAGCTGTGTGAACAATAGCAATGCCAGGGGTGGGTTTCAGGAGTCGTGGGGTTGACAAGACTTTAATTACCTAGTGTTCAGAATTTTGTTAATGAATGTGTGTTTCCATTTCTATAGGAACTTTTCAGCATGGCCGGGCATGTGTATTATTTGCCTAGTAATCTTCAAGCAGGTGTGAATTTACTGATGTGAATTTACCAGTGGCAGGGGGTGAGGTGAGACAAAGGGAGGTGAAAGGCTAAAGGGGTTGTTGCTCCTCCACTAACACCAGTGGTTTCAAGGCAGGTAATGTGGCCATGGGGTCAGAAAGCAGTGTCATCCTTCCCAGTAGGCTCAGGCTGGAGCTGTTGTAAGGACATTGCTGTGGTCCAGACTCAGCGTTGGAGGAGGTTTCTTCAGGAAATGTTACAGTCCTGGAGAGCACATTAATTGTGAAAGTCCTCACACACTTTTATTGCAGTGCTTTTGTCCTGTAGCCAAAATCCCTCCTCATGCTGTGTTATAACACTGATCTGCATTCAGTGGCAGGGTCTTGAGGATGTGCAGTAATTTTGCAAATTTACTGGCAAAGCTCCAGATAGAGTTCAAAAGAGGCAGATAATATTCATTAGCACATCAATTCAGTAAAATAGCGCCTGTATTCATTCTGGGCCATGAAAATTAGCTTGATGTTTCTCTTCTGACACTTAGCAGTACAAAGCTTAGTGCTTTCAGACCCAAGTTACTCTGAAGTTACCATATTCTATACTATCAACACCAATTTTCTTTACTGACCCAGTCTTCCGAGCACTTATTTGGAGCGACCTGACCTAACCTGCTTTTCCTTTCCAAAACAAGCTGATATTTTTGCAAATCTAAAATCTTGGTTTCCAATTCTCTGTTACCCAGATGTGAAATTAGATGTACCTCCTTCAATATTTACAAGCAGAAGAAAATTCACTCCATTATGATTCAATGCTGAAATCTTGCAGTGAGTGGATGACCCTGTCCACACAGTGTAACAGCTTTGTCCCTGGCCTTTGCAAGTAAGGAATAGAAAAGAGATGGTTGGCTATCTTCTAATCTGATTCCCTTTCCCATCACGGTTACCAAAACTGCAGGGAGGAAGGAAGTGGGGGATGGAGGGACAAGGCAGAGCTCTGCCTGTCCTAGTTCTGCTTTGCTGCTCCAGAGGGCGCTTTTCTGGGGAAGCCTGAGAAGATCAAAAAGAAGTCGAGCCCTTACAACTTTAGCTATGTTGCCATATGAATAATCTATTTTTTGTGATAGTATCAGAACGATGCAGTTCACTTCCCTTAGTGCCACTGCACGAGATTCATTCACTTAATTTAGTCATCTTGTTTATCTATAAGCACCTGGTGAAAAAGTCCTCTGATGGAAGTGCTTCAGTTAGCTGCATTGTCAGTGGAGAGATATAAGAGTCTTTGAGGGCCTCCAGAGAAAGACCCTACTCCGACACATTCATTTAGGTGGAACTGATTCTACTTGGCCAATTCCCACTTCTGAGACAAGGAAAAAAAACCAACTTCAGATGGAATTTTTTAAACTGTTTATTTCCAGTGAAAAGCTAGAATATCTTCCTTGCTGACAACTCTTTGCTTCCTTCTTTGTCATAGATCCATCTAATTTTCTAATTCGCCCTCAGTTTGCCACAACCCATTTAACTTCTTGGTCTGTCCTGGGTCTATTCTGTCTCTCTCCTGTTTTTCTTACTCACTTGGCACTTCCCTCTGTCTCCTTCCCTTTAGCGCAAAATGTGTTTGCACTCCTCCATTGACTAGCTGCAGGCTCCTCTCATGCTCCCTTTACCTCTGACAGCTCGTTGAAACTTTGCTTTCTTTTGCAGCCTGAGTTCCTCTCCACCAGCCTCTATGTCAGGCTCATCTCCAACCACAGAGTCACCCTTTGCATGTTGCTCAGATGTGTTCAGAGTCAGTGCCTCTTCATGTACCCTCAGCAATACTGGCCGCGTCCTTAAAATGTTGCTCCTTGAAGTCTGCAACTCCCATTTCTTCCTCAGTTCCCCTTTTGCCCTGGTTTGTGCTGCCAAACTAACACCAGAGAAATCTTGTAGGCAGGGCAAGTGGTTACAGTAGGTGACAGCTCTTGTGGCAGGGATTGGAGTTTTCTAGAGATTAACTTCACCAGCTGGATCCAATGAATGGGACTGAGTAGCCGCAACAGGGAGTCCGTCCCTTTCTCTCTCCTGTCCTTGGGGGAGCTGCAGCTACGCAGGTGGAGGGAAAGGCACTCTCTAGAGACAGTGCAGAGAACAGTGGTGTCCACCCCAGCCAATTCCCTGTCAGATCCTTGGAGAGCGGCTGTCCACAGAGCCCTGCGTGCTGCATCCAACCAGCCTGGGCAGCACTGAGCTGCTGCTTTGGAATGAGTGGGTTTTTCTCTTGTCTTAGTAGTATTTGTCACTGTCTCTGTCTCCTTGCTTTGAGTAGTATCTTCTCGGGTCAGGTAAATCGCAGCACATCATGTCATGCAAAACATGAAGTGTGGGAATATGATAATGTTAATAGAATATTTTTTTTATGGGCTTCATGGAGAAGACAATCACTCTAAAAACTAGAACTAAAAATAAAAATAAGTGAGTGTTTCAAGTCCTCTGAGTGGACCCATTTGAGAGTCTGGTTGCTTTCTATTATAGATTAAATAACAGTCTGCAGCTTTCAAATAGGATGAAGTTAACCGACCAGGTTGTTTCTCTGTCTTACAATACTCAAGCACATTTCACATCTCCAGTTAGAGACAAGTTCTGTCCTGAGAGAGACAAATGCCCACACTGGAGTCAGTACAGTATTACGCCTCCATCAGTGGTGTCAGCATATATGAATTTTAGAGTAGAACTTGTCCAAAGGCTACAGGTCAGGAATAGTTATTCTATGTTTGAGTATTATGCCTGTCTCCTAACATCAAATGTCTTTGCATATCAATCATTTTTCCTGGATAGGACTGAAGTTTGAGGGTCACAATCAATAGTTAAAACAAACAATACTACAAGCACCAGTCAATAACAAACCCACAAAAGAATTTCTATCACACATCTGACAGCTACTGTATGGATTGCAATAGTCTTGCTTCATATGACTTAAATCATTTGTTTGCAAAGCCTCTAAGCACTGGCTAGAATGAAGTCTCAACAGTTCTGAAATGTTAATTCCTCATCTTTTACGTAACACACAATTGCAGTTATTTGGAAATTATGGTTTTGGATACACTAGTTAGTGATAACTTCTTATTTAAAGAATAATTACAGAGCTTGTGAATTATATGTATTGGCAGCTGTTTAGCAAGGTGTTTTTGACAAAAAACTTTCCTCCTTTTGTATTCAAATATGTATAATGAACAGTGGGTGTTGCCAGAAGAAAATAGCAAACTATTATAAAATAAGGATTTAACAGTAGTGCTGGAAAAACAGTATAACAATGAGAAAACTTGTCTGGCAAACTAACTGCACTGTTGGTGCAAACTGGAGTAGTCCTTTGGGCTTTATAGAATTATGATGAATGACTTCAATGGACAAGCTGGGTACATTAAGTTTCCTCCCCCCCTTTCTCCCAATTTTTATGTAAGATAAGAAAAAGAAGAAATATAGGAGATAGGAAAAAGAAGTAATAAATCAGAAACAAATAAACTATTGTCTTGAGAGATGAGCAAAATTCTGAGGCTCTGGTTAGTCCAAACATAGATTTTTGTCCCCTTACCCTAGAAGACCAAGAATTGGACAACAGAAAATTGGAGTACCACATTTTCCTGGCTTTACAACCAACATTTTATAATTTACATAAGGGAAGAAAATATCTTTAAGAAAATAGACTTTAACACTGTGAAAACAACAGGAAAAAACTCCTCCCTGGAGGGCAAGAATAGACTAAACTTGTTTTTCAGGTGAAAGAGAAAAAAATAGCACCCAACAACACGTGAGAACAGTAGATTTATCTATCTGACCCAGCAAAGGTGTATTAATCATAGTTTCTTAGGATTGAAAGATTACAATCCTAAAGGAAGTTCAGGGGATAAAAAGTCCCGACAAGCTGGCAGTTCTCCTCTGTTCCATCCTGGTTTGACAGATATTTAGCAGAACACTTTTCTTATGTATTGCTTTTGGCACAAAAGCAGGACACTAGACAGCATCACTTCTTGGGAAGGAAAAGGGAGCTGTTCTTGTAGAAGGTTAGATATGCAACCACATGTAGTTAAAGCACAAATGGCAACTCCATCCCACTGACTTACGGCCCTGGTGCTGACAAATGGTCCAGATGTACTCAAAAAAAAAAACAAAACCAAAAAAAAAGACAAAGAATGAAGCTCTGGTCTCGTTGATCTGGTCTCGTTTCATTTTGACTGATGCCACAGAGCAAGCTCAATGGAGCTTTTCACTGTGAGCATAGACCAATCTCAGTTCGGAGTAATTTTTTTGGTTATAAGTCAGGTGGGTCTGAGTGAAGTCAAACTGTATCAGTCACATATGCAAAAAAATGTAAGCAGAACATCTGGTTCATTTGTTTACATGTGTTCAGATACAATGAGATGTCTGTTATTCTTGATGGAACCCGAAGGATTCCCAGCTGATCTATTTAGAATGGCTCTGCAAAAACCTCATGAGCCGAAATAGCCAAGGCTAGTCTGGTGCTATGTCTATAACTCAACCAAATGTGGGGCTCTATTTGCTTTCACTGGAAGCTCCTCTTTCATGCCCCTCAATTAATTTAAAGTTATGTGGAGCTCTTGCAAAGACATTCTCAGATTGGGCAGCCCTGAGATTACAGCCATTTTCACAGAATCACAGAATCCTCTAGGTTGGAAGGGACCTTCAAGACCATCTTGTCCAACCATCAACC
>KZ506011.1:337763-380672 GCA_002844005.1 Limosa lapponica baueri
GTTTCCAGGGATGGGGCATCTACCACCTCTCTGGGCAACCTGTGCCAGTGTTACGCCACTGTCATCCTAAAAAATTCCTTCCTTATATCTAGTCTAAATCTACCCTCTATTAGTTTAAAGCCATTGTCCCTCATCCTAGTGCAACAGGCCCTGCTAAAAAGTTTGTCTCCATTGTTCTTATAAGCCCCCATTAAGTACTGAAATGCCACAATAAGGTCTCCCCAGAGCCTTCTCTTGTCCAGTCTGAATAATCCCAACTGTCTACCTGAGACCAGCCAAACTCAAGAGCCCATTTCTGTAGTTCAATAGTGAGGTTCACCAACAGGGAGAAGACCAAACTGTTTCCCAAGGTCTGCTCAGAAGCACTCCTTTGTGTTGTACATTGCACAAATGCAGGGGCAGTGGTGGTGGTGGCTTTCCCCTGTGATTACCTCAGAGTGCTGGCTGCTACATCAGTGGATGCCCATCGTACATCCCTGTCCAGCTTAGCAGCCTCGTTCTTCCAGGCACTCAGCACCATTCTTTGTACGACAGGATGCTCCAAACCCAGGCATAGCAATGCCTGTTTTAAGATGCCCAAAGCCTTTATGGGCAAAAAGAAGGGACCTGGAGAGGACCAACTGTCTAACCCCCTTTGCCACTGATGCCCGATTAGCTGAACCATCAGAAGCTAACTCTTGCTGTTGGGTGAAGTTAATCAAGAATAAATAGGTCAAATTGAGCCAACAAAGTTCAAGATTTGACAGTAGCACTGACAAGTGCTGGCATTACCTATGTTCTCTGCACAAGGGGTATCCCATGGGACTATCCTGCTTCTCCTCATTCCCCAGCTGTTGTCTTTCCGTGAATATTATAATTTCTCTGCCTCCCTCAACATCCCTGCAATTGCTCAGCAATCATTTCTGAGACAACTTGCTGGGTTTCTTCTTGGGTTTTTTTGTCGTTGTTGTTTATTCTCACTTTAAAATTCTTGTTGTTTTCAGTAGCCCACAGTGAGAACTTCTAGTCTTTCTTGTTAAAAGGGAAATTGAGTTAAAAAATGAAGAGTTTTTCTCACACACGTTCAATAATGAAATATCACTGAGGGATATGTGCAGAAAACATTAAACAAAAGGATCACTTTCAAAGGGACAAAACACAGCCTTTTCAAGGCTTTGGTTAAGTACTTATTAGGAAACAGAAGTTGTCTTCTCTGCTCTGAAAGATCCCAGCCTCCCTCTGATGGTATTGTAAAGGAAGGGCCTGACTCAAGGTGTGTTGCTGTGGCATAAGCAATAAAGATGGAAACGGGTGATTATTTTAACAGTTTCTCCCAATACAATTAGCTGCATCCACCCCTGGCTTTCTACTTGCATTTCACAAGAGAAGGGCTTTAATGCTGTGCCTGCGAGTGAAAGGCTTATGTTTCAGAAAGGACATCTAGTGCCTGTTGCTAGCAGAAATAATAAAGGTGACAGGCTTTCCCATATGAAGACACACTCCTGTCATGTTTTTATAATCATTGCTTTATTTAAAAAGGAAAAAACCTCCTCCTCCCACTCAGTATGGCTGCAGGATCAGATGCTCACATTAAAAGCTGAGTTACTCATTTGGGGTTTTTCCCCCCATCTCTTCTAACGTGAAATCTACATAGGACTCTGAATTCAGAAATCCAAAATGTAGTAGGACATTAAAAATGACCTTTTTTCTTCTCATGAAAAAACACATTGGGCACCTGCGTTCACAGCCTCTCCCAGTCCCAGGAAGAGCAGGAGTCCTGCGTGGGGCTGCACAGCCATGGGGAAGTAGCTTGCTGGCATATGAGAATCAGTTTGTGATATACACTTAATGTGACTGCATCTAATTTTTCCATAGTGATATTTTGCTGTCCAGATACACAGGGGAGAGGTTCCCCAGGGCAGAAGTGTCATGGTCCTGCCCTTGCCCATTGTGCCCATTCCCTCTCATCAGAGGCAGCCTTTGCTCTTTTTTTTCCTGCTTCTTCTACTGCAGACTCAAAGCCTGCTGGATTGGTGGAGGCATTGCTATGGCTTCGGGGAGCTTAGGTCTGGCTCTGCACAGGTGGAGGCAGAATTCCCTGCTGTGACTTTTATTACTATTATTGTTATGAAACACTGGTTATTTAGTTTATTTTTCTGGCAGAGCTCTGCTGGGGTGGTGGAGGTCTGCCGTTCAGCCCTGATTTCTGTGATCAGCAGAAGCTCTTACTGCATGACCTAGCTATTGCTATTCTTTCTGTCATTGCTTATTTATTTACATTTTTTTAGCCACAGGATGGAGATGCGTAAGAATAATCAAACATTCTCTAATGACGGAAGCTGCTGCTGCAGGAAGGCGAACCACTTTCTAAGAAGAAAAGGAGGGTATTGCCAGTCATCAAAGAGTATGCTGGAAGTGGGAGCAAGATGTTCCCCATCTGCATTTGATTTAGCTTTGCGTGTGTGTATAAGAGAGGCAGGCTGAAGCCATCTCCCCCATTTTGGTGCAACCCAGAGCAGCAGAAGGTCAGCCCAGCTTTTTCCTTTGCTGAAAAGGGCTCTGCCACAGAACTGGCAACGTGGAGCCACTTTTGACCTCTTTCTTGTCTCCTGCAGCATCATCAAACTGGAGGCTACTCTCAGGCTGCAGAGAAGCAAGTGAAGGAGGCCAAGCTGGGCGGGGGGCGGGGGGGGAGGGCGGGCAGGGATGGAAGAGCAGGGCATTCTTCCAGATTCCCTTCCCTCCTTCCCCATGGACCGAAGTAATTCACAAGGAGCCCTCTGATTTCATATGTTTGCCTACCCATGAAGCATTCTCCAGAAATTCAGTTCTGATTAAAAAATACAAAGAACTACTTTTATTAAGTGCTAAAGAAATACTATATTATTGCTGACGCCCAGATAATTGAAGCCATCTGGAACATACACTATATTTTAAGTAAAAACACCATTGGTCAACAAGAAGGATCTTCCATTCCCTGTACCCCCTGTCCTGTACGTGAGAAGACATTGTGGTGGCTTCAGAAGCATTTCTCTGTCTTGTCCTATCGTGAGAAAACCTGGACACAGAAGTTTTTCCTTTTCATGAACAGACAGGGTCAGATTGCTTTTTGGCTACCTGCACTTGCTATTAACACATAAATAGGCCAGAGTCCAGAAAGTTTGTCTGCACTCAGAAGAATCCTACATCTTGAACAGTCCCACCCTATTTTAAAATTATCAACATTTTTGCTTTGTTTTGAGCAAAATGGTCAAAGATTTTACCTGGCTGTCACCTTCTAGAGAATGCAGTTCTATTTCTGATGATCAGACAGGTCTGTGATATCACCTTCAAAGTAAATAGGAAAATAGGTTACTCCCTTGAACAGGTACAAGCACTGTGAAGCAAAGAATACAAATTAATCAGGTTTTGATTTGCTAAGCTACAAGAAAAGAAAATCTAACTGACTGTCTGTCTGTCTATCCAGTCATCTCATTCTCTCAGCGTTTGGATTTTACCTGGGATTTTACCTTGTTAAACCAAACCCAGATCAGTGTTACAAAATTAAATATGAGGGAATAAATATAAGGAACTTAAATATAGGGAAAGTTACGCAGTTTGAGCTGCGAATAAAGCAGATGAAAAACTGCAAGGTTAAGTGCAAAAAAAGTATCCAAAATAATTTCAAAGCCGATGTTTTAAAATTGCCATGACAGCAGCCTTTCAACTGTGTGCTGAAGAAACAGGAAAGTTACTAATGATGCTCCTGATATTTCTGCAGTCAGAGTCTAGAATTCTGGCTTCAACTTCAAAGAGAATAGTGCTCACACCTTCTATTTGCAATACAAAGCTCTCTTCATGATCAGTCTACAGAGCAACAGGTAAGGATGCTCTTTCATGTGGACTGGAAGATATGCAAAGGAAAACTTCCCGCTGCAATGAGCTCAGCTCAGATTCCTCTGCCCAGGTGGGGAAAGGCTCTGTTCTGGATCTCTGTGCAGCTGCTGCATATAAAGCTGCTCCTTCAAGCTGTGGCTGGGAGCACACTGATGTGCTCTCAGCAAGCCTGCTGTTTAGCTGGTGTGAGTGGCTTCGTCTCCCTGACATCAATGGAGATTCAGCCACTTATCCCAGCAGAGGACTTGACTTAATACATTCAGTGCCCCTCAAAGAGGGCGGAGGGTGGCTGGTCCAGCCAAATCTGAACTGACCTTAAGCTCCCTCATCACGGCAATTTTAGAAGTGAAAATCATCGGCTCCAAAGCTGACATGTGCTCCTTTCCTGGGTGCTGTGCTGCCACAGTTACACTCCTGTCCTGCCTGAGCTCGAAGCTGGCTCAGGGCTACAATGCGAGGCTGTGCCAGCCTTCAACTGCTCAGTGACCTCAGGGTTGTGGTGGTCACTGTGAGAGCATTTGGCCATCAGGTAATGGGCCTGTATGACACACCTGTCCATTTTAAACCTGAAAGACTGTATTTATGAAGTCAGTGGAGATGAGATGAGTGAAATTTGTGAAAAACATACTTTTTGCTGAACTTCTGTTTTTTGTGTGAGCAAAATTGCTGTAAAATTGCAGTATTTTTAGAAAATTGTCTCCCACTCAAAAAACTCTGAATAATTTTTTTCAGTTTTGTGCAAGATGTTTTCACGGAAACTTTTGAAGCAGATAGCCGTTTTTTTCTGGCTATATTTTTATTCTGCTTAGGTAATTATTGATCACATGGTCTAGCTTACAGTTCTCCAATTCTCTTGCATTAAGCAAGGGAGAAGAAACCATGCGGACTTTCTTTTTTGGAAGGGTAGGTTATATTGTGAATCTTTCTGCCAGATAACAAGGTGGTAATTGACTCGTCCCTTTTCAATAGTCAAAGCAAAAGTGGGATCTGACTGATGTGATTTACAATTGACAGTATATTTCCTTTTTATTATCAATAGACACTATATCAGATGAGTGTTTAATGTGTCTCTTTTACATAACATAAACCTTTTCATAGTCTATAGCTACCTGACTGCATTTTCCCTTCTCTGAGGTGTATGCGCTGCAAACTTAAATAGCGTCCCCCTTGCTTTGATCTGACATGGCTGCCTTTCCCTTAGAGTCCTTTCATTACCCTCTTTCTTCTTTGTGTGCTGAATTCCTTACACTGAGTACCAAGGGCAGCTTTTCGCAGAGAACGGGCACCTTCTCATGTAACCCAGAGGAGTATTTGCTGCCCCAAGATTTGCTGCATTGTCAGGACAGGAGAGAGATCTTGCATTTTCAGACATTTATAGATATCAAAGGATGCATAGACAGGTGCAGAGAAAACAGATGTAACATCAGAGGCCTACCTTTCTGCTAAAATGTCCCAGAAGTGCCAAAAGCTGTAGGGGGTAGGCATACACGTTGCCAAGAAATCCTTGGTTACACCTGACTATGAATAGCAAACTGTTACGGACTGTGGGTTCTTGTTGAATTCAGAGGTTGGAAAGTGCCACTTCCTTGCAAAGCTGCTGCTACAAAAGGTCTTTCAGGTCTCCAGTAGAGGTTCCATACAAAGCAAGAGGTATTTCAGATTGATCTTGTGTGACAGCACGCCTGTGGGATCTGTGAGATGCGGGTAGGAACTGCTTCCCTGGGATGTGCCAGTCTTGTATATTGAAGACCAGCCACTGTGCACAATCACTAAAAGATGCAGGAATGAACCTGGACCATTCATCACGTACTTGGTGAATGCTGTAAGTGGGAACCTAGGAGACTGTCCTTCTCTTTTCTTCAATGATAATGAATGTTGAATACCACCTACATCAGTGAGGAATGAAAGAACTCTACAACAGTGTAGCTAATAGCCCTGTGGTCAGGATGCTCATGTGGGCGATAGGAAGCTCATGTCCACATCTATGGCCTAAATCAGGCAGAGGAGGGAGCACACGTGCTCACTGATGGTTTAGACTACCACCTTACTGTTGAGTGTCTTCCTTGATCCTAGACAGGAACTTTTCCAGTTCCTTATGGTAATGCCAAGATACCCTCACCCACTTAAGAACAAAACACTCACACAAAGAGCTTATAGCATTAAAGATGACATAAAATGTGGAAGAAAAACATTCAGCATCTGTCAGCCAGTCAACATCCTTCATTTGAACAGTAACATCAGACTTTGCAAAAAGCAAGCTGTTGGGTACTTAGGATGGAGGCTGCTGGACCTCCCTTGGCCTAATTTATCAGCATGCTAGCAAGGAAGGGCTTGCTTGCATCCTAGACCAGTGAATACACTTACTGATGAGACTGAAAGGTGCTGCTTTTTCTTTTCATGCATTTGATCTTCAGACTTCAAATGCATGGTTTTCTATACTAGAGAAAAATACCTTCACATCCAACTCATGTTGACTAATTTCCCATCATACTTAATATTGTATTACACACTAGATTTTCCTGGACTAGATGTATATTTAATCTCCTTCTTTTGCAGAACTTGATTTTTTACTTTCCCTCTCTTCCTTGCAAGAATGTAGTTGTCTGTTTCTGTCTTCTTCCATACCTTCTTCATAGATGTGGAGACAAAGGACCCATTTCTGGAGATAGTGCGCTGTCTAGAAAATCCTTTTCTGTCAATAAATTACTCTTTCCTTCTCAAAGAACATTTCTATATCCCTTACTGACCTCTTGCTCCTGGTGTGCTTGAAACATTTATTGTTTCTCTCACCATCCCCCCGTCCCTATCATCTTTGTGATTTTCCACTTGATTTGTCATGTTCTTTCTTCATTTTATTCCTACCATCTTTGTGGTCTATGACCAGACATTGCTGTTGTCTGTGGCCAATAGCTGAGGTCACCAGCTAAATGTTTATATTTGGTAGAATTGATATATATGTGTCTATTTTTGCTACAGTGATATCAGACAGAGATCAGAGCTCCAAAGTATTGTGGCATCTTCAACTGCAGTCCTTGCCCTGAAGGGTGTAGGGGCTGAACAAATGAAGAGTGGCACCATACGCACAATAGTTAACTTGTCTTTTCTGGAGTGATTTTCAGTCTAATCATGAAGGAAAGTCATAAATATTTATCACCTTGATTCTTATCTGAATCAAACCATTCGCTTGTGGATTGGTTGTCAGGAGGACAGTAATATAAATAGTATGATGTCACACACACTACAGTTCCGGCTCAGGAAATGTTTATTTTCATATATTTATGGAAGAGTACTATTGGATTTTGGCAGATATGGCATGCCTTAATTCTTAACTCTACTTTAAAGTACCTCAAACCAGAACAGCTGCAAAACTAGAAAGTCTTCCTTAGCCATTCTCAGGGGCAGTAAGGGCAAATAGTCACACAAGGATGAGTCTTCAAAAGGAAGAAAATGCGCATAATTTCATCAGATGTTCAAAATGAAAAATCTGACATTTTTTCACTCGGTCTGCAGTAAAGAGAAGCTAATAGTAATTTTTCAGATGTGCTGGTGCTAATGGTTTCAGTACTATTAGATTTGTTATATGCAATTCATTAGCACTGCCTTTTTTCATATAATCATAAGTTTCTGACAAGGAAATAGCTGAATGTTGTTCTTTGCAAATGGGAAAAAAAAGGAGAATTGGTTGAAGGTTATCACAGTGTTAAAACTAAAGAGATAAAAAAGCTCTGCTTTTAATATCAGGAAATTACACACATTTTGCTTGTTTTAGTGTTCCCCTCTGGAGTGCTTCAATAGGCATAACAGCCAAACATTGCCAATGCCAACAAGACTGGCAAGGTCAATGCCCATATTTATGAGGCTTTGTGGAAAATACAGGAAGGTTTGAAGGTCCTGATAAAACTGTCCCAAAGCCCAGCACTCACTCCTTGGTTTTGTCTCCAGGATCCTGGAACAGTCCATTGGTTCCAGTGAAATATTCCAGTTCGGAGGAGACAACAAGACCAAGTTCACCCTTCCAACACACTGGACTCTCCCTGAAACATCCCATTGTGTTTCTTATTCACACACACTGTAAGCTTAGTTTAATATTAGCAGCAAAATAACATGTTTACACAGTCACCCACATGCCCTTTTCCTCTGAGTCCTGGGAAGCCAAGATGCCCTGTAGCATTTTAAAAGTAGCTGGAACCTGAACTTGGGGAAAACAATAAAAAAGGCAGTTGGACCGATATGCAAATTCATGCAAATATAGAAAGATATTACTTGCCTGGATATAATTTTAATGAAATACAAAATGGATTTTTATGCAGCTTTTTTCAGGTAACTGGAAAATGTTTTTTATTGTTTTCAAGTGTTGGTTTTTCACAAGGGAAAAATACAAGTATTCATGTATTGTGAAAGAAAAAAATTCCTGGGGAATTTTCATTGAGTGATAGATTGGAAAGCAGAGGCATGACGGATAAAGTTGATAAACAATGGTCTGCTAGAATAATTAATTGCATAAATAACAGAATACATTTTAAACTCTGAGAAGCTACATGAAGGGTCATGAGTAGAACAGTTATGTACAGTTTAGAGAGAAGATTATTTAGGATTTAGAGAGAAAGGGGATGGATAATAATTTGAAAACACTGTTTACCTTATGATTATAACCTCAAGAAACAAAAGAACTGCCTGTCTAGCTCAGTCTAGTCTTTTTATCTATGACATCTGAGCAAGTCTGTCATTAAAAGTAGTGAAGAACTGAAGTGCATCTTTTAGTGCATGTACAACTGAATGCACAAGGATCTGCAGCAAGAAGTTATCTGTTTTATTATATGCAAAGGGGAAAGAAATAGAATATGTACAACAGAAAGAGGACTGGATATCAAAAAGGATTCTTATCCTGTTTTCCTAAGGAAACTAGACTTCTCTGACTATGCTGCCTGTGTTCTTTTGTGTCTGTCAGCCTGACTCATAATTTTAGAACATGTTGACTAATTTTAACTTAATGGGCAGAATGGTAGAATTATCAAAAATATTGTGTTCCTACTAGTACCAGGGATAGAGTATTTGAACTCCAACTGAGAATTACTCTATTACTAGACACCAAGAATGCACACCCAACAGGAAGAGTATGGATGAAAGCCAGAGGTAACCACCCTGTGCAAGTTCTTTTCTCACAGTTCTTCTGGAAGGTGGGGTGGTTCTTTCTGAACTTGAAGCAAAAAGATGGCTGTACCTCAAAATTGAATCCAAAATGAATATGTGCTCACTGGCCAGCAAGAAAATCACAGAGAAGAGGTTGATACTTTCCATTTACAGTATCTGAATTAGTCTTTTAGAATGCTCAGTTTTGCTTCTCCAGGAAATGCTGGGGATAAACTGATGATGGAGAAATATCTATATTCTGGCTGAAAAGAGGAAGATAAAAACTAGGATCATGGAAACAGTGGAAATAGCATGAAAACGTAACATACATCTGTTTCACAGAGACACACCTGAAGGGTTTACAACAAAACCAATCATACTTAAAGGGGGACCAGTCAGAGGGATAAAATGGTCAGCAGTGAAATTTAGGAACTTCAATTACTTCAATTGCCACAATAATTTGAAATGTTCTTATGTCTCCTCTTTGTTTCCCTATGAAGAAAGTAATAACATTGATCCTGAGATCCAGCCACAAAGATTTTTAAAAATGACAAGTTTTAAAAAAGAAAACAACAAAAAAAGTCATTTGGAGTTTTGCTAGTAGCTATCAGAAAGGGACTTCCCTTGGCAAACTTCCCATGTTTTTCCTACTCCACACTGATGGGAATTGTGTTTTGACAGGTTCATAAATCAGAGGAACAAGCTGAGAAGTACCTGACCAGGTGACAGTGACAACCTAAGTGGAGCAGCATGAAAGCAAAATTCAGTGGTGCCCATTAGCAGAGGAGAAATAGCTCTAGTATTGCCATAAAAAGACCTTCCTACCACAGGTCAGTTGATATATGCCATTCCTCAATAGTAGGTCATTTGACTTTCAAAATTTGTCCCAGCCTCAGAGTGAAAAGAAGACATCCAGCAAGTTGTTGTACCTGAGGTGCACACTAGAGCTCCAGAGAGTGGGAATTCTCCCAGGCTGTGAAGGATAGGGTTAAATTTTCGATGGCAATTGCACCGGAAGCAAATGACAATGCAGCTGAATTATAAATCTTTTCAAAGTCACCATCAAAAAAGGAAAAATGACTGATTTGTTTTTGTAAATCAAAGTTGAGCTTTATTGTGTTTCTTACCCTCAGGAGCTCATTAGTTGCTATGGAGAGCTTCTACACAAATACAATATTGTACGTATGGGAAGTGAGCATCTAGCTGACAGAAAAGCCTAGGAGAACACAAACGTACATTTCATGGGAGGTCAGAAGGAGTTGTTAATTTAGGTGAATAATGACTGCTATAAATATGTAGTGCAGCTTTAAAAAATTAAAGTGTAAGATTTATTAAAGTGTGACAGTTACAGATAATAGATTTGGCTTGCAAGATAAGGCTGCCATTCATATAACCTTCTCTCATTTATCACAGCTGCATTAAAACAGTGTATCACACAAATAACATTTTAAAAAAATAAATGCATCAGCTTCAGTACAAGTATTAATTACTATTTTGTGTCTAACACCAGAACAATTTAATGATCTTTTTTTCAAGACTCAAAGACATGTTTTTTATGAATCAAAAATCACATTATTAGTTTAGAAAAATACCACTCCAAGCATAGAAGTATCCATGGTCTTTCTTTACCTTCTTTTATCACAGTGCTCTTTCTGATTTCTATCCCGATTAATGTGAGTCAAGATTATTGTTATCATGAAGTATTTTCAGCCTTTCCTGGAAGGCAACTGTTTCCCTATGTGGACTATTGTATTCCCATCACCTTACTGGAAAATCTGTGGATAGTTCAGGCCTGGTACCTCAACAGAAAAATTACATTTGTAAGTAAAGAATTGCTCAAAGTTTAGCAAATAAAGCAAATAGTGACTGAGTGAGAGCTCTTCGTGGAATGTTAGTCATTTTCATAATCACTAATATGATGGACAGATGAGTGGTAAAGGTTTCACAAGCAACTACTAGTGGTTACTTGTGACTGAGGAACAGTTTAGTTTAAAAAGCTCAGACTAAAGATGACAATCTTTTTCTTAACTAGAAGAATATAGCAATCACCTGGCTTTTCTGAAGATTTCCTGGAGACAGCAGACAGATAATCTACAGATAGAAATTCAGAGACAAGGTGGTACAGATGGCACATAGTTCAAAAGTAGTCCATCCACTCAAAAGCCAATTACAGAATCACAGAATGATATGGGGTTAGAAGGGACCTCTGGAGATCATCTAGTCCGCTCCCCCTGCCAAAGCAGGTCCACCTAGAGCAGGTTGCATGGGAACATGTCCAGGTGGGTTTTGAATGTCTCCAGAGAAGGAGACTCCACCACCTCTCTGGGCAGCCTGTTCCTGTGCTCTGCCACCCTCAAAGTAAAGAAGTTCCTCCTCATGTTGAGATGGAACTTCTTATATTCAAGTTTATGCCCATTTCCTCTTGTCTTATCCCTGGGCACAACTCAAAAAAGATCATCCTGACACCCTCCCTTTAAGTATTTATAGGTATTTGGTATTTAAATTACCAAAACATTTCTTGCCTGTGAATTTTTTTTCCAGACACAACCTGAACAACTCTGCAATCACCTCAGTCAGTCTGCTGGGTGATATTGTAACCAAAATATTGCCTAAACTGGAACTGTGTGACATCAGCATTTTTCACAGTGGGCATATTCTGCCTATTTTCAAATTTCTGCAAACAGTGCTTTGCATATTCTGAGTTTTTCTTTGCAGGTCCAATTCAGGAAATCTGACTTCCTGAGTAAGGCCTGAGCTCATAGCCGGTTGTATTGAGATGGCCCCCTGTTTTCTTTGCATCCATCCACACAAGCAGTTGCTGCTGAATCACAGCTTCACCATTTAGTTTACCAAGCAGCCTCTTGCACAGTCATATTCTCAGGGTCTCACCTACTTTATGTGGTGAAACAGTTAACAACTGAGGATAAGGTGACAATGGGTGGCTGTAAAAATAGCTGCACTTGCTAGACAAAAGGTCTCTTCAGCCCCATATTTCAACAGTAATAAGGAATGGATGCTTAGAAAGAACACAAAAGTAAGTATAAGCTGATCCTTCTCCAACCACCAGGCCCCTGAGGTGATGATATTTGCAGAGGATGCAAAGTAATGGGAATTAGTCAGACTAGAGACAAGTTCGAAGAATTTCAGAAGGACCTTGGGAAAGGGGGTGACAAGGGAGTGTGATGACAAATGAAATTCTGCTGTTCTCAAATGCCAGGTGATGAGCACTGAGGGGGATCACTTGACACTTGAACCACATAGACATGCTTCTGGGTTATGCACTAGGTATAACTGTTTAATTAAGGGACATGGACAACATAATGGAAAATCTGGTAGAAACTCAAAAGGTTTACCCTATCAAAAAGGAAAGTCAAGTGGCAGGGTGTGGGTAAGTGGGAAAATAGACCCAAATATATTGACCTCTCTTTAGAGATCTCTTTAATTTAAATAGCAACCAATATAATTCTTTCTGGCATTGGCCACATACCGGCTATGGAGTGACAGAGAGTATTATGAAGGTGTCCTTGTTCATAAAGATCTTTTCCAGGCTTTCTTCCACCCCTTTGTGAAATTTCTGCCATTTCCCACTGATAGGCACAGAGATTTGTGGAAACTAGGGACATAGGGAAGTTTATTTCATTTAACAGAATAATATAAATTGGAACTAGTGAATATGAATTGGTAAAATCATCTGACTTTTGAGTTTATTTGGATTTCTGAAATCTATCCATTCTTCATATTTCTATGCTTGTTTCAAGTACTTTTCACAGCAGTAGCACAAACTTCAAATATATTCTGTAATGAAATCCACTAAAGTTACAATGATGCCTATACGCTCAAGGGGGTCCTGGAAGCCCAGTAGGCAAGGAGCCAGTTTTGAATATTTAGGAAAAGAAGTCAGAAAAGCCATAACAAAGTTTTATAGCACTTTAAAATTGTTCAGGTACCATATATTTTCAAAAGACGAGTAGAAGAAGAAAGACTGATGAGATTAATCTGGAATAAAGGGGAATCTTTTCCTGATACACCTGCCAAAATAATGTAACTGACGAGTACTGCCAAATATTACTTTAAAATAAATAGATGAAATGACACTGAATGACCTGTTTTGTTGACCTCTACTCCATGTCACTTCTCTCCAAATATGATTTGCACTGTGGATAGTACTTTGCAACACAAAAGCACTTGCAGTGATATTAAAGAAGTTATTTTCAAGAAAACCCTGTAATTTCCTAAATTACCACTCATACTTGTGGGAATGGCAATAGAATTATTTATTTGGAACTTTGGAGTTTGTATCTTCCTCCTTTTTAGGTGGGGGGGTGAGGTAGAGGAAACATTTTGAACTAGAGTATCAAAACAGAAGGCAAAATACATCACATATCAAAAGCTCAGGATAAAACAACAGAATGAGGAATGCACAGTCAGACTGCTCTGCACTCCAGGTCCTTGTCAGATCTGTCTACATATCTTCTTAACTTTTACTGGTGCTGGAAATGATTATTTAGATAGCACCGCAAGGAATTCCAGTTACTTGAGCAGCGTGTCATTTGTCATTGTGACTACTTGCTTGAAACTTCTGACATTAACATCATTATCCTTTTTGGGGGGACTTTGTTGTTGTTTTTGGAAATATTTTTTCTGTCTCTAGCACCTCATTAACCTGATTAGGGATTCTCATACCTCTGCTCTTGCTGCAGAACTGAATTCACAAATGCTGTGGTGCCTCACACAGGAGATGATTAGAGATTCTCTTTGAGTTTGCCTACCCCAAACTGCCTAATATAACTAAAAAGAGGGATAAAAATAGGATTTCAAGTCCTCAAAAATGAATTAAGAAGAATATTAATATCTGCAGTGGTGATCAGGGCCTTGGTTAGTTCCAGACAGTGTGTGTTTGCCAGCACAATGGAAATACTTCAGATTCTCTAGGATGGATATAGGTACAAAGACACAAAAGTTGCCTTGCATCAGAGCAAATATTTACATGTGGAAAAGGTAGGAAAAGAAACTAGTAAATTATAACCTTAATAACAATACAACAGAGTCCGTACAAGGAAGTTTATTAGTTCATATAATAATACAAAAGGAAAAAATCAGATCTTTGTTTTCTGTCAAGCTATATAGCTATAAAACTGAAAAGCATAACGAAGTTAGGTCATGTTTTAATTTCTTGAAACCGACGGATACTGTTCATTTTGGAGGCATAGTCATTTTGTCTTCAGTTCTCTGACCATCTAGAAGATACTTTCAGAATGACTTTTCTCTACTGCAGTTTTCCGTGGTTGCAGTGTTTCCACTGCCACTGAAGGGAGCAGGTGATTTCAAAAAAACAAAAACCAGGACAGTTCCCAATGTGGTTCACACCAGCGCTCTCCAAAGCTGCACCTGCAATTCGTGAAACAATGCAAGTGCTGGTACAACCAGTTGCACCTGCGACTTGTGCAACCTGGTGTGCAGTGTGGGAGCCAGGGAGTGTTACCGAAACTGGTGCTACCACAGAAACAATTGGCTGCCTAGCCTTACTTGCGATCGCTCAGGGACTCTTCCTGAGCTCGGTTAAAAACTGCGTAACTCTGGTGTTATCTAGTTATTCCTCATTTTCCGTGCCCTGGAGTGCCAGCGGGGACAGGCTGAGCTCCAGAGCTAAGTCACATGAAGCCACACACCAAGACCCTCAGTAGAACCATGCCCAGGTTAGTGCTACAGACTATGTGGTGATGCCCGCTGGCTGAAGTTCAGTACTCTTCGACTTCCTGTGGGCGAGTATTTGTCATTCATGTCCTTTATTCCCGCTGCTCGGCACAGGGCTCTCATGCCATGATTTCAGGGCTGCTTACCTTTGGTTTATTCAGCTCGGGAAATGAAGGTAAAGTTTTTTCCTTTCCTCTCTCACTTCTAAAACCGATTAGCTCAGAAAAAAAATGATATAAAGTGTATTGTTAGGCCCCCTTACTATGGATTCAAGTATTCAAGATATGAAGTTTCTCATTCAGAGTGTGCTATCCATGGCCTTGGGGTAATCAGAAAGTAAACATGGTGTCACTGGCTCTTTGACATGTGTTTTCCCTGAATGTACTATAGATTTCACACTTGGGTACCTTATCTCCAGCAGTGCTGTTTGTGCCTGGATGGGCTTCTATTCAGGCTTCTTTCGGTGACCAGTACCAGATACTGTGAGCTCTGTTCTATTCAACATCCCATGTGGATTTTGTGCCACATTACTGACCTTTTATGATATTCTATTATGACAATCTTTTTTTCTAGTAAAAAACCCCACCACATGGAGCTATTTCATTTCCATAATCCCAATGCCTTTTGTATAGCTGGTGGTGCTCTGGCTGTTTCAGGCTTGTTAGCCTCAGTATAAGAAAACTCTCTCAAGCTGCTGTGAAGTTGGGTCATTTTACATTTCTTGCTCAAACTTGTCAAATTTTATATCAGTAATAGGTAGCACTTAAATCACATTTGCTTCAAACTCTCCTTCCTGCAGCTTCTTGCTTTCAGTGTTTATCAGTACTCTTGAAAGCATGTCCAATATAAGAAGCTCTTTACTGGGACAGTATTTCAGTTAATGAGGATTTTTGCAATTTTGTGATCATTTTCTGAAGTCTAGGTAGGACTTTGCACAATGATTTCTGTAATATGGCTTCTGAAGTTTCACAGCCTGCATCTTCTCTGACCTATTTCTCTCTATAAACATATTTATGCAACTGCTCACAAACAAGAACAGTTGCAGGTGTATGCTTTCCAGGCTGAGAATTGCACTTTTGTGTTAGAGCTTGTGTTCCAGAAGAATGCAAAGCCATGCAGAAGGGCAGGATATGTTGGCTACAGGCTGAATTTGGGTTTTTTTGGCTCCATACAAGTGGGAAGGGGCAACTGCCACTGCCTCCAGTGGGCTGTTTCACCTTCTAGCTAGTTGCTAGAGACTTCTCCTATTCCTACTTTACCCAGCATCCCTGTCCTTTCTGGATGACTTTTGGCAAGGCCTAGCCTTTTCAAGGTTTCAGATTTTCAAGGTGGAATTGTCTTGCTCAGTTTGACTCTGTATCGAGCTGCTGCATTTTGTGATTACAAAAAAGAAAACTGGCGTAGCTTTAGTGAAAGTCTTGATGCTCAAGCCTCCATAATCATTCTTGTAGTCTATTTTATTCACATCCCCTCAGTCACTGAGACTCAGTTTAGTCTTGTTGCCTGATCACAGAATCACAGAATTGTCATGGTTGGAAAGGACCTTTGAAATCACCGAGTCCAACCGTACACACACACAAAAAAAAACCCCTACAACCTTGGCCACTAGAGCATGCCCTGAAGTGCCACATCTACACGTTTATTATATACCTCCAGGGATGGTGACTCAACCATCTCCCTGGGCAGGCTGTTCCAGTGCCTGACCACTCTCTCAGTAAAGTAATTCTTCCTAATATCTAATCTAAACCTCCCCTGTCGCAACTTCATACCATTTCCTCTAGTCCTGTCATTATTCACTTGGGAGAAGAGGCCAACACCCACCTCTCTACAACCTCCTTTCAGGTAGTTGTAGAGGGCAATGAGGTCTCCCCTCAGCCTCCTCTTCTCCAAACTAAACATGCCCAGTTCCCTCAGCCTCTCCCTGTATGACTTGCACTCCAGACCCCTCACCAGCTTGGTAGCTCTCTTCTGGATATCCTCCAGCATCTCAATGTCCTTCTTGTAGTGAGGGGCCCAAAACTGAACACAGTACTTGAGGTGAGGCCTCACCAGTGCCGAGTACAGAGGCATGATCACTTCCCTACTCCTGCTGGCCACGCTATTCCTGATACAAGCCAGGATGCTGTTCGCCTTCTTGGCCACCTGGGCACACTGCTGGCTCAAATGATCATGAGATGAATGAGATTCCCTTTTGTTCCTTCCAGGTGACTGGCAGAGATTGCTTCAGGAAAGGCTTCTGCGGAAGCTGGACCTGAAGGCAATGAGTAGTCCATGGCTAACTTAGCTGTTAATTACACAAACTTGGTGACTGGAATTACTGTGAAACGCAGAGATATTCAGGCTCAGCCTCTACCCTTGTATAGGACAGTAAGCAGGCAGAGTACCCTGAGTGGCCACTCTGCTTACGAATGTCCTTGGAGGGCAGGAGGGAGGAGTGTGTGGGGACTGGCCAGGTCTGGGGTGGGATTCTGCATGCTGCCTGGCCTGCCGATTGCTCAAGGTGGGAGAAAATCAGAAGCTACCCCTGGGCCTCCCCCATATTCCCAACAGCCCTTGGACAGCCCAGCAAAGGGCAACTTGAGTCCTTCCAACAACTACCCAGCTCCCTGATCCCACTCCCATGGAGCCGTTTTGTTAGGGTAGCCCATAATCAGTTCATAAGCCACACTTTTGTGCGCGCCAGATTCCAGCCCACAGTGCCTATAATAAATATGTGATAATTAGAAGCTGATACTGCAGCTAATACCTGTTAATTCATGAGGGGACTAAAAAAGCTACTGTTAATATATATTAACTGTCACCTTCATACCCCACATTCCCTTGACAGGGTTTTAATTGGCTGCACCTGTAACTCCTGCGGTGCCATGTTCCACTTGGATGTTGGGTATGATTTGGAAGAGTGAGGTCCATACAGAGAGCAGCAAGCGCGGTTTGTTTGCAGAATGCATTGCGATACAACAGACAGACAGACACTAAGAAATGTGTGAGATTTCAAATGTCAGGTAGTAAGATGGTCCGGTGCTTCTCAGCAGGTATTTTTAAAGACTGCTTAACGCAATTTCAGAGCATGGATCTGGGGAGATATCTCTTCACGTGTACATTTAACACCTCTTACTTTTCTCTGGTTAATTGACTTGAACCATAAATTTATTTTGCTTCTGCTCAAGAATTACAAAATATCTGTACTGTATCAGACTAGAAATAAACATTTTAAATCCAAGAAATGTTAAAAACAGGTTTGCAAGTAGCCTAATGCGGACAATGGTAAGTCAAGACAGTTGCTTTAGTGATAAGAACAAAATTGTTCCCCCCTCCCTAAGTTCAATGACAGTGAAAATAAAGCTTTCATTAGAAGAAAACTTGTAGTTCACACTACATTAGGTACACTCAGACTAAATTTCATTTGCACAGCTACTTTACGTTGGCACAAACCAGTATGAAACCTGTCCATCGTATTAATAATCAAAAGAAATGCAGATATGTTCAGAGCAATTTAGACTTAAAATTTTCTTGCAGCAGCAGAGCCTCTATGAGTCAGCCAGATGTTCCAGAATGAATTTTTCAGAAAAGGATTTTCAAGTTAATTCTGTGAAATTAGTTTTTCATATTTTGTATGAAACAAAAAAGGTGTTGAGCTGGTAAAGGCAAAAAGAAACCATCCAAAATTTCTATTCTTGGTACAGATAGGAAATTAAGTCTGTCTCTTCAATTCAAAAGATAGGTGAGATAATATTATGGGTTATTAATATGCCTCCAGCATGCTAGAAGCCACAGCAAAGTTTTTAAGTGTTGGTGATCCCAGAGCAATGCAACACAACCCCTGTGACTGGAATGCCCGGTAAAACGTAACTTAGTCCTTCAAGAACACCAGTTATAGTACATGGAAAGGAACCTAATTCCTCTGTGCTACCCAAACAGATTTAAGAGCAGAGAATCAGTTTGATGTCAGGACTTTTTTCATCCATATTTTGAAGAAATTTTATGTGTAATCTCAAGCGCAGAGATTGCAGATTAAAAATCCAAAGTGATCAGTGGATTAACTTGAGATATAAAGTAAGCATTTGGCTTTCCCTAGGCTGATTTGCCTTGAAAAGGGGTTGACTATTTCACAATCTTGCATCCTTGATAAATTTCCTATTTCTTCAAAGTTCTGGATTAGTGTCCTTGCTGCAGAAAATGCCTTGTTTTTTTTCCAACGCAAATTGCAGGCATTACCCGATGTAAAATATGTAGAAAATTATGTATGTTTGCAATAATAAAATGTTTAGTTGTTTCTACCACACATTTTACAATAAATCCAGCATTAGAACTCACTGAGAACAAATTGCTGACTATTAATATGTCAACTAAATAAATCATTGGAATAAAATACAGTAATTTGAAAAAAAAAAAAAAAAAAATCCAAAAGCTTAAGTCCTCTTAAAACCAGGAAGAATGAAAATAAGAGAGCAGAAAAGAATCCAGGAAGCATTAACTGGCAGGTTTGTGGAGGATAGGATAAAGTGGCAGAGACCTGCTCTGTGAAAGCCCAGGATCCTGTGATAGCCCTGAAAGGGTTCATGAGCAGGTTTTCCCTTTGCACAGGCACCAGAATGCCATAAAATAAAGGGAAAGTGGTGGAGAGGTTGCCAGGAACAGCAGAGATGTGCTTGGTCATGGTGCATAGCAGGAGAACAGCCAGTTCTGGAGATGGGATGGACTGAAACACTGAAACCTTGTGAGTTTCTGTTTTACAAGAGACAGAAGATTTTCACACAATTTGTAGTCCAAGTATGTAGGTTTTGTATAATTAAAGCAGAGGGTCTATTATCACCTCTGCATTTTCTTTCATGACATTCTTACATACAGTACAAACTTTCTGAGCTTGTCTGCAAAGCTTCCACTCAATCCACATTTATATACTCCCTGCAGCCCTAATTCCTTTTGCTTTCCAAAATCAAGTTGTCTTTTACTCAAACCTAAATACTCATTCTTTTCCTTTGGCTTCCTTTAATATTTGACTAACCTTGGTGTAGGGACATCTTGGGCCAAAAACCTGCACTGTAATGGCATGCCACATGGACTTTGCTATGGGAATAGTAAAAATAGCAGAGAGCATTTCCCATGAAAATCAAGAATAGGAGGAGCACCCCAATAACTCAGGGAGAGTAAGCCTGAAGCCTGCTTACTAGAAGCCCTAGAAGAATCCCTTTGCCTCCACAGAAGATAAAGTTTCCAGGGCTGGGGTCCTGGGGGTTTCTAAGCTGGATCCTGCCATGGACAAAGACAAGTGGGAACTGTGCTAAACCTGAGTGAGGTTCTACCACCCTAGAGGGGGTC
Organism: Limosa lapponica baueri; assembly: GCA_002844005.1. Lineage (NCBI taxonomy): Eukaryota > Metazoa > Chordata > Aves > Charadriiformes > Scolopacidae > Limosa > Limosa lapponica. Next base: position 357,762 of record KZ506011.1, read on the forward strand.
TGCTCCTGAAGATCAAATGCAATTGAAAATTCATGTATCTGTCAAAGGTGATTATATCTGAATAAAAGCTGTTTATCTCAGAGCAAAAGGATTAAATAAATACCCAACTGAATCATCACCTGCCCATTCCTATCTCTGTTTCACCACATAGTGCCATGCTCCTTGTGTGTTTTGAGTTAACAACCTGGGCAGTTTAGGCTTTACTCTGGGGCCAGTGCAAATCACCATGGTTTGATGAATTTAAATTTGAGTTGTGCTGATTTGCACCTGCTGGCCCCAAGGACATGGTGCTGCAGAGTTCTGGTAGCAGTTTTGCAACTAGCTGAGATCAGTTGCAAGGCAAAAAGTCCTACTTCAAAATGCCTTCAGTGTTACTTCTCCCATTTCCTTATCATACAGCTCCATGATAGAACTTTAAGACGGACTCTAAGATTGATCCAGTTGAAACAGCACTAAGCACCGAGGATAGCTATACATTTATTCACTGGAAGGCCATGATCTTACATATGATGTCTTGACAACAGACCAGGCATATGATGCTAACTCACGACTGGGGTTTGCTACTAGTCTTACTTGCCTACAAACAGCAGGTGCACAGCATAAAATGACAAATGGAAGAAACATGAAAGGAAAGACATTTTCGCCCCCTCACAAGTAGAGAGATAATTTTAATTCCCTAGGCCAGGTCCCTTCCCACACAATCCCTTCAGATCAATAGCAAAACAGGAATAGGATGATACCTATTTTGCTAATTGCTAAAATGTTAGGAAGAAGAAAATCTGTTCTTCTTCCTGATTCTGTCTCCTGAGACGTGCCACGGTATCAAACATTAATAGCTTATTATGCTATTATTACACTATCTCTTTAAAAAATAGTCTGTTAGAAATCAATACCTAAAATGAATACAGCTATAGAAAGACACACGTAAATGCCCAGTACAAAGCAACATTTGTTGCCTTCCCAACAAATGGGCATTATTCTTTTACAGGTATCCCTTAATTATTACCCTAAGCACTGACAGCTTATTGATTATGTGGTCTCTGTAACGCTGCTTTAATAGTGTCTAAAGGCTAGTGTCTAGAGTCTAGCATCTAAACCTCTTAGACATTTCTGGCAGTCTCAACGTAGCTCTTTGTCAGCATTCCCTGAATAAATATCTCCTTCTTTGTCTATTATCTGTCACAAAAGACTGGGTCAAAGCTACAGAAAAATATTCTCTCTTTCTTCTATGACAGGAGACACTGCCACACTTTCTCTTACCGAAGGGTATCAGGAACCTTTTGATTAACATCAGTGGGAGCAAGGTCAGGCCCGGGATCTCACAGTATCCATTCTTTCACTTGCTGAAGTTATAGTTACCTTGCATTGTTTAGCTATGTATGGATCATTTTCATTAGTCATTTTCATTCATGACAAGGATGAATTCATTAGTTTCTGATGCTGATTTAGATTCATAACTGTTACCTATAATTAATTGCTAATGAAGGCTATTAGTGCATAGCTGGCATTCTTCCCTTCTCTGTTAAATGCTAACAAATTCTAGCACAGGAAAAGGGACTTGTCTCAGACAGGAATTGACCCATTTTAACAAATAAGCCTAAGCAGTGCTATTAGCCTTCCAGAGCATGAGATCTTTCCTACCACAAGCACTGAGCACTGCCTTGTAGAAAGTAAAACTGAGGCTACAAAGAAAGCTTTTTTTTGTTTTTCACAGCTGTTTGCAAATACAGTCTCATCCATCCTTCCCCTTAATCTTCCTCCCATACAGACATAGGAGAGCTGCAGAGAAGTGTCTCTAATGGGTTCATGCAGCACTAGGGACAGGCAGTGAAGCATCAAGCTAAATTTTGCTCTCCGCTGCTTTAAAGACAATGTCTTCCACTGATATCAGAGGAGCTATTCCAGATTTGAGCTCGTGTAGCCAACAACTGAAGTCCAGCTTTCTCCATTTCCCTCAGACATCAGGCTAACTGCAAAGAGCAGTTGCAGATAGGCACCATGGGCCTGAAAGCAACATGAGGTGCAGCCAAAAGGGAACCTTATGCCCCATATCAACCTGTTGCAAGCCAATTCTCCCCCCATATAATTTATTGGTTAAACAGATGAGACAGAAAGCAAATGGATGAATAAATGAAATAAATGAATGTATTTCAGCTTGAGCATGGTTGTTCCATTTTTCTTTCACCTTTACATTTTCTTGGCTACCCTCAGGGAGAAACAGAGAGGCTCTTTGCCGTTATCCCTGAAACATAATGTTCTCTTCTTCCAGCCCTATAACAAGAATTTATCTCTAGACCTTATCAGGTAACTGCCTCATTGGACCTGCTCTTTCCCTGATTTTGGAAGACTAGACAGCACACAGAGGTGTCATCAGACAGACATGTGAAAAAAAAAAAAAAAAGAGGCAATGAACAGGTACCTATTCTCACAATTGCCTCAGTACAAGATTGAAACTAGTTGCACAAAGGGAAGCTTGTGGATCCTGCAGCAATGCTCACCATGTCCTCCCAACCTTGCTAGGATTCCTCAGTAAGATGAAGTCTCAAGAGAGAAAGCCAAGATACCAAATGTTTTTCCTCAGAAAACAGGGCTCCTTCTGGTGATTTTTCCACTTTTTCTGTAGGGCCACTTTCAAAAGAGGTTCAAGAAGAGGCACGTGCTAAGGGGTCCAGTGGGGGACTGGGAATAGAACAAGCACAGAAGGTTGAAAAGCCTGTATAGTGTGAGGGAGCCTTGGGCAAATGCTGTGAATTTGACATCTCATGGTTTTGGTTTGCAGAGAAGCACTTATTAACTATTCATGTACTTTACAAATTTAAGAATAACCGGAAGAATCTATTCATTCCAATATTTTATAACAGGTCCTTTCAAATGATGCAACCATTAAATGTTATATGCTGGTTAGCATCAGATACTGACTGATGCTTTAAACTGAGATATCAACATACCTGAAAACAATCAGGGAAATCTTAATGCAAAAAATTACTATGGTTAAGACAATGGTAAATAACCATTTAAAGAAATTTCTTCCATTTTCATCTTTCTGCAAATGGTAGTTTCCCAAAACACAATGTTTATTTATTATGGCATATATGTACTTGACATTTGCATTTTTATGTTACATCTTCCTTGCTCTTCTAATCATAAGTGCACTCGTGCGCTCAGATCTTTCATTTCTGCTTAGCTCAAGTGTGTACAGAAGCTCAACAATCCTAGTCTCAATGTATGGTATTTCTTGATGCCTTTCTCAAACTTCTTGTTCCTAAAAGCTCACTGATATGGCCACTAATAATAACCAGACTCCGAGGGTGGTATGTAGCTGTTACCCACTCTTTCTCCCCCAGTACCACAGATTTCATTCTGTTTGCCACCATGCCTGGACTGTTCTGTTTCAAGATCGTCAACTCAACCATTAATTAAAAGGTTAAAATGGAAAGGCAAGGGAAACAGAAGAAGATCCAGGACTGAGTAATGGGGTGTGTATTCCCAGTAAACATAAAAGACACTTGGCTCCTGGTAATGCACTCTGCTGATGAAGATCAGTGATGTGCAGCTGAATACTATTATCTGTAACTGGCAGCTCATCTTGGATGTATGGATAGTTCATGAACATCATTAGGTTGAGAGAAGGTCTGTAGCCCCCACCTGGAGCCTGACACAAAGTCTTTTTTTTTCAGTATTCCAAGGGGACATGTTATGTGAAAGCTGTTTTGCCTGTCAGTGAGTAAATAAGACTCACTCATGGAGAGCAAACTGTGCAAACAGAGACCATAGAGAAGAACTGCATGTCCAATATTCACTGGTCTGTGCTCTGCTTTGCCATGTCTTTTTCCATCATTAACTGTGGAAGGTCAGATGACAGGGCAGGAAGTCCTAAATTCTGGCTGCTGATCTTTATGTGATCTATAAATTACAGTCTCCATGAGTGCTGGAAGATGTGGGGTTAGACCCTTACTAGCAATGTGACCATGAATCAAAATTCAGTGGATGTCACTGGAAAAGTTTGCACTGATTTCAACAAACTTTGGATGAAACACCATACAAACTTAAGAAAAGAAGTATAGACATTTAGTAGGCTCTACACACAATTTTACAATGCCTCAGCACTGGGCAATTTAGCCCTCTAGGCTATTTCACTATTTGAAAGTACTGCTAAAAGAGCAACAGGTTTCCCTCCTTATCTGCTGCATTCTTATCATGGGTTAGTAACACACATTCATTGTCAAAAGAAAAGTAACAAAATTGTGTTTTGGCAACAGCAAGAGTGACAAAACATAAATTAGAGAAGCAGAAAATAATCGAACCAATGAATATTTCTTCATAGCAATTTTGTATAAAGAAACATCAGTATTGCTTAGGATTCACAGTTTATAATTAAACATAGCATTAATATTCAGTACAGTTTTAAAAAAAATGAATGCATTCAGAAGCTGTTACATTAAGAGAAAACACCAAATCTCATAATACATGTGACAATTCTGCCGTATTTCAAATATATAAAATAAAAATGAAGGCAACTTATTCACGGAGTGCACTCCATTCACCCATGAACTGAAATTGCCTCTGGTTTTACAAATATCTAGTTAACTATAACTCTAATTGATTCAATGTGATCCGTGATTAAAGGCCTTCCTTGTAAATGTGGTTTCTAGTTAACATTCTTCCCAGCTGTTTCCTTGACAGATTCTACTTTTTAAATGATTAAAATCTAAATTATTAAAGTTCTTTCTGATTTCAATTATTATCAGTATTTGTATTTTTTCTCTACACATCTTTTTTTTGTTTGTTTTTTTTAATACTTGAAGTCAGTTCTAAAGGTAATTTCCCCCTGAAAAATTCAATGCCAAAGCCAGGTGAAATTGGACTTCTCTCACAGGAGAGGTATTCTCATTCCATGTTCTAATTTGCAGTAGCTTATAACTTTCTCTCGTCTAAATTACCTTTGTGCTGACAGTTTTAATACTTGTGTTTTTTGCTCATGGGTAATCTGGGAACATGTTTGAAGGAAATCTGCTTAGCCGGTTCAGTTATCCACATATGATTGTAACTTATGTACAGTGCCTGTACTTGGCACTGGTGAGGCCCCACCTTGAGTACTGTATCCAGTTTTGGGCCCCTCACCACAAAAAAGACATTGAGGTGCTGGAGCGAGTCCAGAGAAGGGCAACGAAGCTGGTGAGGGGTCTGGAGAATAAGTCTTAGGAGGAGAGGCTGAGGGAGCTGGGGTTGTTCAGTCTTGAGAAGAGAAGGCTGAGGAGAGACCTTATCGCTCTCTACAACTACCTGAAAGGAGGTTGTAGAGAGGCGGGGGTAGGTCTCCTCCCAAGTCGGACAAGAGGGAATGGCCTCAGGTTGTGCCAGGGGAGGTTCAGGTTGGATATTAGGAAAAATTTCTTCACTCAAAGGGCTATCAGGCATTGGAATGGGCTGCCCAGGGAAGTGGTTGGGGCGCCATCCCTGGAGATATTCAAAAGATGAATTGACATGGTGCTCAGGAATATGGTTTAGTGTTGGTGGTGTGTGTGGTGTTTGTTTTTTTGTTTTTTCTTTTTTAATGGTTGGACTAGATGATCTTAAAGGTCCCTTCCAACCTAGGCGATTCTATGATTCTATGATTCTATATTTTACTCTACTTATTTTTTTGGATGCTAGCATGCACGCACCTGTACACATCTATACACTCCAATGGACGCACACGTGTCCAGATACAAGTATACACCAACTCTCAGTGAAATGCTTTCTACTGAAATACTCAAACATGTCATTGTGGATGAAACCTCCAGATGGGCTAAATCATGGTATTTAACTGTTGTTAATGGAGCTATTTTGGTGCTCTCTTACTGAGACATAGCCCTGTGTTTGCTTCAGTAAGGAACACATGTTTTCCTGGGTAGGAGAAAAAACAGAATTTAGGAAGATGTGAAAACAGCATGTTGTAAAAGTTCTGGTCAGTATTTTTCAGCAGTGACTTAAATATACCCGCTCACATTTTGTTCTGTTTTCCATGCTCTGGAAAGGAATACAGCAGACTCAAAATCTGCTTCCAGAAAATGAGGATTTACAAAGCTCCTGAACGGTTAAAGCAGTGGTTGAGGCCTATGACCATGTTGTTCAATCAGCAGCTCATAACCCACCAGTTTGCTGTATAAGAACTGAAGTTGATCTGCCAGAAAGTAGAATGTAATAACAAATCATTATATGACATACACATACATTTCTTTGCTTTCAAAGAAGGAAATGTACAGAATTGGGGAGAAAAGGGGTAATAGTCAAAGTGTAACCCACTTTCTGTTCATAAATACGAATGAATGTGGCCATACCTCACAAGATGGTCCATAGAGACTTTTCCAAAACTGTAGTTATTCTAGTTATTCTTTGTGGGTTTTTTTATTTATTTGTTTTGGTTTGGTTTTTTTTTGAGGAAGTTGGATGGTCTTTTGTGAATGATAGACTATGGTACACACCTTAACTAGTCTCAGTATTACTGGAGCAGATCAGAGCTCTTAGTCTGATGACTTTGAAGAGTATCAAGGGGATGGAGGAGGAGTGAGATGAGGAGGGAGATAAGGAATTTGCAGTCATTTTCCCAAAACTGTTCTGAAGCATGCTACTCTTTACCATACATAATTCAAAAGTTGAAATCCTTATGTGATTAAAGTGCTCCACCTTCCACTGTCGTGGGATGCTTGACTGCTTTCAAAGAATGCTGCTCCATGGCCATCTTTTTCCCCCAAAGAACCTAAAGAGCCCAGGAAATGAATTTGTCATGGCTCATAAGAACAACTGCTTACTGAAACAGAACAGATGTCTCTGGGTATGATGGGAAAATGTAACAATATCTCTCCTGTTTGCCAGTCACAGCAGAAGTGGAACTAGTACATCTAAGACAAAACATTGAATGAAATATCTTTTTAAAAGTGGATACGGGCTTCTCTTCTTGGGACAGGAGCTCTACAAAAGACCTGGTGGGCAATCAGGTGAAGGTGAGATCTCAGAATAATGCAGTAATCAAAGGTGATTTAGACTGAAGACTGCGTAAACTGAGGAATGTGAAGTGGAAGCAGAGAGGTTTTATTACTACTGTTTTGGACTCTAGTGGGGAAATAGCTGCTGTATATTGTGGATGGTTGTAATATTTGCAGTCAAAGGCAAAACCAGTAGTAGTTTGAGAAGGGACCCTGCATGATTAAATGATTGGGAAATGTCCCGTAGCATGAAACATGAGAGGAGCAAAATCTATTTCATTTCTCAAAAAGAAGCTTAAAGGAGGTTTGATTACAATCTAACAGAAGGTGGATTAAGAGGAGCCAATGGCTAGAAGCTGAAGTTCAACAAACTCAGAACTCAACCAGGGTGCACATTTCAAATTGTGATGATGATTAGTCTTTGGGACAACTGAAAAATTGTTGACAAAGAATTTAAAATCAAGACTGATGCTTTTTTATTTTTTTACCTAGAAGATAGGTTCAGGCTAAACCAGAAAAGGGTCCAGATAAACTTCTTGACCTATTCTATGTTCAAGATCAAGCTTAATGTTTGCAACTGTCTGACAAATTAATACTCTCTTCTGCCCCATCAATCCTCCTGCCTAACCTTTTGGTTTTAAACTGAACCTGTGGTGGGTATCTTGCTTCTGTAGAGTCCTCAACATATCTCTGATGTTGCTAGTAGCCTGCTGGGAAGGTCTCTTTCTCTCTCAGGTACATTCTCCAGTTTCCTAATTTCAAAATCTCTTTACTCCTATTCTAAGCTAGAAACCCCCTGTGTCTGCTGCAATAGTTCTGTCCAGGTGCTTTTGTGGTTTTGTACATGCACCACCAGCCTAGATCCTCTCCCAGCCCTCAGAAGTAACACTATTCCAGCAGGTCACTTTGAATTTTCTGACTCCACTGGAGCAGCTCTCTGTTTCAGCAGCCTCACAGTGGAATAATGGTTGATACAAAATGAAACCACTGCATTCACTTCTATTTGAAAACTATTTTTGAAGAGACAACACATATCAAACAAATATGTCATTACAGAAGTGTAGTCACACTTTCCTAAACACAAGCAGGGGAATCCTTAAGGCAAGGAAGAGCTCTAAACAATATTGGTGTGGGTGAACATAGAATATATGTGACCCACTGCTGTGTTTTCAAAGTATCTCCATCCCTAAAGTGCCTAAATGCCCTCTGCTTCTAATGAAAAAGTGAAATACTGCACAAGATGTGTTCTCCAGCCTCTCAGAGTGACGACTCCATAGGAGTCCACACAGGACTCCATACTTAAACACGTCGGGCAGATTCCTCCCTTCTGTAACTTTAGGCACTCATATATCCTAAATATTCTAAATAGTCAGGAGTGAGAGAGGAAAGACGATCTTGTTGAGTGGCTAAAGCACCTTAGAATCCAAAGTGCCTATGGTCTCAATGGTGGGTCTTATATGCCTTAAATGAGGGCATTGTACAAAAACTTTCATTTAAGATGATACAAAGTATTACTGGAATCTGACCACAGACCCATTTATTACTGTTCCGTATTGCTGATCTCTTAATCTTTTTCCTTCCTCCTTTTTTTCTTTTCAATCTATCCCTTTATTTACACTAGGTACTTTGTTCACGTTTGCCTTCTGTGTCATGTAAGAAGATACCTCTCACCATAAAAACATGTGCCAGCAATATTTGCATGTTTGGTCACAATCCCACAACTTTATCTTCCCTGGTTGCCAGCTGGGCTGGGCTGAATACATAGGAAACAAGTGTGACAGAGACATCTGTCTCTGCTGCATATCCACTTTGGACTGCCTGATCAATGGACCAACCCCAAAGATATGCTGCTGCAAGTGAGAGGTAAACCCAACTGTGAACACAAACAGAAGAGAAGGTGATGTAGAAATTGAGTGTTGTTTCTATACATCCTCTTTCAGTCATAATGCTGCATTAGCAGAGGCTTTGCACTTAAAGATCATTAATCATGGACTGATCTCCCAAAAAATTATAGTAAGGGTAAATCTGATCTGTCACTGAATTCTTTGTGCATTCTACTGTATAAACCAACCCTGAGAGCACATTCAGCTTATTTGAACTCCCATATGAGTTTTTAAGAAAATCTGCACTGATAATATCTCTACATACATTTGGCAGTCCTTCAGTCTTCGTGGTTGGATCAATTCTGCTTTGGTTTAAAAAAATAAAAAGGTTGCTGCTTTGCAGAGGTTTAGATAATGCCAGGTTAGTATTGTTATAAAGGTTTCCATCAGATGGGATACAGCTGGTGCCTTCTCCCCTACCACCATCAACTTCACAGGAGGATCTTCAGTAAGGTTGCTATACTATAAACCTGAAAAGTAAGGCAAGGGCACTTGTCATAACTGGTTGACAGCAGCAGTGGGAAGCATAAATCATCCCCAGTTGAATGCTGTATGTATGTGATAATGGGAATGCCACAAAATTGCTGTATATGTTATTACAATGGAGCTAAAAACCTGATCATGCAGCTTTAATACATATCCTTATGCTCTGAAAAGAACAAGTCTGTTCCATGATTAAATTTTGCTTGAAGGAGTAAATTTTACAAAAGTTGACTTGGAAGAAGGTGGATGAATACGCAGCTAGTCTGGAGGCTTTTTTTTTTTTTTTCTTCTGGTGTTTCAACTGGGAATCTAATTCTGAATCTCTGGGCAGGTGCCGTCTGTGGCTATCTCACACTTTTTTATTGTCAGATCAATCCTAAGACCTTAATTGATATTTATCCTGAGTCATGTGGGTGAGCTCCGTCAGGCCTTGAGGCTTTGCTGGTCTGCCACACTTCTCTTCTTGATGGATTTCAGCAAAGTCTTCCCCAGCTTTTCTGCTGCAAGATCTGTTCGTTCTTTATGAAATCTTATCTTCAGGCAGGAGATTTGAGCCCTTCGCTCATGGAATTTTCTCTATGGCCACATCTTTATGAGCAAACTTAAAGGATTGAACCATAGGCCAAGATACTGTCCCTTGACAGTCCATACTGTTGAATGGTTGGTAAAGCTGTAGGAACAGTTTTGGTCTGGGTCAGAAAGTATGGTTTGAAACTAAAGACTCTTTACATACAGTTGCTTAGTTATGAAGGGTAAGAGCAGTTAGTGGTTTGCCCCAGAGTTGTGCTACACCACCTAGTTTCAGAGTATTAAATCCTTTCATCACAGTTCTCAAACCATTTTATTCATTTGTACAGGTAGAGTCCAGTGGTATGCCCTTGTGGAGAAGGACTTGGGGGTGTTGGTGGATGAGAAGCTCAACATGAGCTAGAAATGTGCAGTTGCAGCCCAGAAAGCCAACTGCATCCTGGGCTGCATCGATAGAAGTGCGGCCAGCAGGTCAAGGGAGGTGATTCTGCCCCTTTGGTCTGGTGAGACCCCACCGGGAGTACTGTCTCCAGCTCTGGGTCCTCAACATAAGAAGGACATGGACCTGTTGGAGCGAGTCCAGAGAAGAGCCACAAAGATGATCAGAGGGCTGGAGCAGCTCTCCCACGAGGACAGGCTGAGAGAGTTGGGGTTGTTCAACCTGGAGAAGAGAAGGCTCCGGGGAGGCCTTATAGCAGCCTTCCAGTGCTTAAAACCTACAGTAAAGATGGGGAGGCACTCTTTACCAGGGACTGTAGGGATAGGATGAGGGGTAATAGTTTTAAACTGAAACAGAGTAAATTTAAATTACATATAAAGAAGAAATTATTTACTGTGGGGGTGGTGAGACACTGGAGCAAGTTGCCCAGAGAAGTTGTGGATGCCCCATCCCTGGAAGTGTTCAAGACCAGGCTGGATGGGGCTTTGAGCAACCTGCTCTAGTGGGAGGTGTCCCTGCCCATGGCAGGGGGGTTGGAACTAGATGACCTTTAAGGTCGCTTCCAACCCAAACCATTCTATGATTTTATGATTCTTTGATAATAATTAAAATCGTATGAAAAAAACAATGCCATTGGTGGCAGTTTAAGGGCAGCATTTTAGAAAACACAATGATCAGCACAGTGTATATAAATATGTATTTATGTTGGGTTTTATATTGCATATTCATTTTGTATGTATTGTACATTATGTGTTTAGATTTCCCTTTTAATACCATTCATCTATTCAAGCTTTGGACTACATTTAAAGTTTTTATCAAATATGGAACTGAAACAAAATGATTTGAAGTATTTAAGTCAAATAAAAACTTCTGAACTCTACCAAATTAAAATGTTTTAATTCCACAAGGATGCTTTCAGACTATTTTCATTTTAGAGAAGAAGTCACATTTTTAGTATCTTATTCTTATTACAAATTGCATTTTCTTCTTTGAAATGTCAGCATTTCCAAAGAAACAGCAATTTCAATTCCTGGCTAGCTGTGCACAATGAATTTATCAGCTTCTCTGATTTGCAGAACTTGCTGTGTCATGAACCTGAATGAATGATAGCTATTCTGCTTGGACACACCTCCTATTCAGGATTTTGTTCAGAACAGTGATGATCTTCAGTGTATTTGAACAGTGATACAAGATGAAAGGAAAATCCAGACTTTTGGAATAAAAGAGAGCCTCTCAGGAACTCTTTGTCAAAACCCATAGCCATGACCTTTCCTCTGCCAAGACAATCCTGCTGTGAAAGGCTTTGAGAGTAACCCATTGCTGTAGAGATTTGCTATCTCTTGAGCTGTTTGGAATAGCTGAAATAAAGACATGTAGGTATTTCCTTCATGTGTACAGACACCATCTGGAATTTGCTATTAAACCACCCTGCCATTACTAGTCTTTTCTAGAATCTATAGGCTGAAAACCTGTGTGAGACCAAAAAATATTCAGGAAACATATATGACCTTTTACCTTCTTCTTGTGAAAAAAAAAAAAGAGGAAAAGAAAATCTTTCTGCAAATTAGTTATCTAACCCATTGCTTTTTTCCAGCTGGAGGATAAAAAAAGCTTAAGAAGTGAAATAAACCAAAACTGTCCTCTGTACACAGCACAGACTGAGAACTGTTACTACAGAATTAATATTCATAAGGAAAATTACAGGCTTCGGATGCCAAGTTTCAAATCTTCAACATGCAGCAGTTAGAAGAAATCCTCCCTTAAGTCAGAGCAAACTCAGGACCAACAACCTGAAATTCTACCTCCAGAAATGCAACCGGTAAAAGTTCTGTTAAACATGCTGTACACGCCAACATAAAAACTGGCACTCATTTAAAACTAGGACAGGAATATAATAATATTAAAGATTTTTTTTCAAGGTTTGTACCTTGAGTGCAAATGAATGCACAAAATATTCATTATAAAAAGTATCTGTGAGAACTCTGTACCCAGAATTGGTAGAGATATATATAAGGGACCATCCAGTGCCACACAAATTCAAAGTAGTATTCTGAAATTCAGGGTAAAACCTGGCTTAGGTGCAGTCAGTGAAGTTTTCACAACATCAGGAAAGGATCCAACATTTCATGCTTTGCGTGTTTTTCAGAAGTATGTATATTCTTAAAACCTCACAGTGTTGTTCTCTGAAAATACTGATGAACTTCTACCAGTTTCATTCTACTTATTAGGTAGCAACAGGACAGATTACTGAAACAGTTGGTAAGAACTACTTTCTAAGACTATTTGTATTTATTTTTCTAGATCCAACCCTTCTCTGCCCCCACTTTTTGATTCAGTACTTTCTTAATTTTGAAAAGAACCTAATGAATCACTGGTTAATATTAAGAGCAACAAACTCCATTCTTTTGGAAGGGACCCATTACCGTGCCAGCTGCCAACTTTGTGGTTCCAAAGACGTTTCTGCTAGCAAAGACATCCATACGTTGGCCTGCAAGAGAGAGAGAGGGGATGCCTGATTCTCATTCATATTAAGTCCTTTTTGCAGCACACCAAAATGGGAAGATGAAATAGGATGCTCTGAGGCCTAAGAAGGAAGGGATGAACTCATGAACTATGAAACAAGAATAAAGAGTAAAAAAAAAAAAAAGGGGAAACTGCTGAAGAGAAGCATGGCCAGGTGGAATACCGCCATGAGGTCTCAGGGAAAGAGCTTTCACAGCTATGATCATCTCAGTTCCCCTTTCCATACATGACTGGTCCTTTTTTCATAAACCATGTCTGCTCATAGGGGATTCTTCAGATAAGCTGCCTTAAAACAGAGGTCTCCCTGCCTTAGCACCATAAATTAGCTTGAGACTTACTTGTGTGGCCTGTGAAGTGATGGCTGAGTTTGCAATAAGTTAAAGGGCACAGAATTGTGATTTACAAAGATCCTACAAGCCTCTGGCTCCTATATTGGTTCCTTGATCAGGAAAACATGTGAAAAGTGGGAAAAGGATATACCAGAACTCCTGCACTTTACAGAGCGACCAGCTCAGAGGCAGAAATGGAAGAAATAAATAAGACAAGGAAGCCAAATTCTTCCAGAAAGGCAAGAAGGAATTCTTCACAAATAGTGACTGGCCACCCGCCAAGGTAAAAACTACCCCATCTGCACTGGAGCTGTGTGTCACGTTCACTCCTGCCTGTGAGTGCTACAGGAGGAACAGAGACATTAAACAGCCCAGGAGAACAAGAGCTCTCTGCTCCTTGGACTGCTGATGCTACTTCTGTGCTGAGAGGAGTAACACACACAAACCCATCACCTGGGACAGCAAACACATATCCTGAAATGTGCTTCCAACTCAGCTGCCAAAAAAAGACAGCAGGACCTGCTGCTGGAGCAAAGGGGTACAGTTTTGGGAAATCGAAACGCTGTTGAAGTCCCAGACATAATAGTTATGGACGAATGCCAAATAACAAGCAGAATATGCCTCTCATTGCCAGGAGGTCATGTCTCCCTATCCGTCTCCTAAATTTCTCTATTTAATCATTCTGATAATCATATGCGTTTCTGTCTGGCTGATTTTGGCTGATAATATGATTAAAAAGTAAACAAATAAAAAGAAAGGTAACACTTCCAACTCTGCAGCATGTTATACTACTGCAGAAATTGTAAAGTGCCTCAAAGCTCCCCAGAGCTATGCTACTGCTGGAAACCTGACTACCTATTGCGTATTTTATAAATTCAGAAGCATACACTGGATGATGTATTTCTGTTGCAAAACAAAATGAAAAGGGGCAGAAGTTGGAGAGTAATTTGAGTTTGGTGGAAGAGACAGAGCGGCAAAAAAAAGCCTGTGGAATCAATGATGAAGTTGAGTCTCTGAAACACTCATTTACGGTCATTCATCTCTGGCACAAGATGTGAACTATTATTCTAGGTGTCAGAAGTAAACCAAAATATCGGGTCTGCATGCATCTTATGTGAGCAGAATACATGTGCTGGTGAGCACCTCCTTGCATCTACACAAATCCAGTTCCCTAAACAATGTAGCTCAGGATGGATACAGAATAACACAAATTCCCCATCATTATTTGTACTTCAGTCAAAGCCAACACACAGACAAGTTCCATTTTTTTTCCTCCACAGAGAGAGCTTTGGTGGATTTGGACTTAATATTTTCCTGTTAACAACTCTGAAAGAATTGAATTAAATTAATCATTTTGTTTCCATCAAAATGTCTATCTCCCCTCCTTCATTTTGGAAGCTTTGTTTTTTAGTTTCTTTCTAAATCTGAACTTAAGCCTCTTTTGACAATGTTGCCCTATTATTGAAAAAGTTTTCTAATACTTCCAAAAGTTACTTTTCCTAAAAAAAAAAAATCAATGATCAGGTTTTACACATTTTAAATAGTTATTCTGGAATGAAGATCACTTATTATCAGCAAAGGTGGTATCACTTCATCAATGAAACTCCTTAGTCTCATTCTAGCCTTCTGTCACCCAAACCAGATCACCTTTCTTTTCTGCTTTGCATGGGGATAAAGTTATTTTGCTGCTTCAGTCACCTACTTTCATGGACTTCATATAAAGTATTGTGAAAACAAAGTAAATTATTGTTATGGACTCAAAATAAGCATTTAGACATTAAAATCTGAAATAATGATTGAACCATATGCTTGACTCCTGTTCAAAACACTGTGTTCTTTTTCTTTCAAACTTACTGTGCACTGTTTTATTGCACATAAATTATTATTTACATTCTCTTGAAAGGGTTGTTCATATGAGAGAAATAGCTGGAATATTGGGAATCACTTGAAATAGTAGCCCTTTCTATGTCTCCAGAATTGAGACTGTAATGACTGGTGTGGCCTGGATGGATGATCCACGTGATTTTTTCCCATCTTCTGTTCCAATACTGCTATTTCTAGATGCTGACATGTATGGTAAAAGTCTCTAGTCTCCAAAGGAAGTAGGATGATATATCTCCAATATGCCTCTAGAGATACCTTAAAATATTTCTGTTATGTGCATAATTCCAAATGAGAAGGCTCAACACTGAGTAGGAGCTCTCTATCTGGTAAATTTCCATGTATCACTGCTAACACTACCTTCATTGCATGGACAGAAAGATACCATTGACCAGTAGGAGGAAACATGTCTACAGGTGATAAAACAACCCTTCATGGATCAATCACAGTTGAGGCCAGACCAACTATTACAGTGCTTTCACATCTAATTATAAACATCTGTTTTTCTGCTGTCAGTTGTCATGGAACCATTTCCATTTTGTCCATCCCAAGGCCAATTCATCTCCTTTCCAAGGAGAAACAGAACTGACATGCTTTGACTTTAAAAGATGCTTGGACACCTGGCTGATGAGGGCCATGAAAGTACTCGAAGAAAAAGATAGTAACTCAGGAATGAGAATTTGAGAATTTGGATAAGACTTAAAAATTCACATTTCTGCAGGACAACTTTTATCTTTTAGACAAAGAAATAAATCTCTTATAACTCTTCAAAGAGATCTTGGAATCAAAATGGTAGGATGTTTTGCTTATGAAATTCAGTAGAAAGAAAAAGAACAAAAAAGCATGAGGGAAAATTATGCTTTTCATGGTCACCTCCAGAATATGCCTTATACCTCGTGTTGAGATTTGCTTCCACATAGCTTTATGCACACTTTGAGACAGATCCTTATCTGGTATAAACTGTTAAAGCTCTATGGACTTTGGTGGCATTACAGGAGTCTACAACAGCTATCTATGAATATGTATCTGAGTATTCATGAGCTTGCCTTTTCATGTGTATACAGATATCAAGAGTCTGATTTATTTAATCAGATTTATGCAAAAGTATTTTCTGATGGAGCAGAGAGTTAGTTACATGTCATGCAATGATAGGACACACAGTATTTTAGATTTCAGAATGTATCTACTGTGTGGTTTTATCAAATAAAAGGAGTAATGTGATGAACAGTATTTTAACAAAATAAATCTCTTGTGGTGCAAAATCAAGGTAAAATAACTTATGGTAGCTCTTTGAGAAGTTACCCACTTTTTATTGAGGATTGTCTCTCTGTAGCTATTGGTATGAGGCATTTATCATTTATTATCTCAGACACTCTGCCTGCAATCCATGCTTTAAAAATGTATTTCATCACAGAACTGTCCAGCTAAATGGATGGCATTTCTCAATGCTAAATTTATGGCTCAATTACAATAAATCTCACCCTATCAGCTTCCAAAGTGTGTATACAATTAATACAAATAAAATGGAAACCCATCATTTCTGGTGTCATAGTGTTCAAAACAGAAAAAAATGTTAAATCAATGCTGTCTTTACAGGTACTAGAATTTAGCATATGTCTGTAGGCTGTGCTACTTTCACCTCAGCTGATAAAATGCAGGCAGAGGTTTTTGTTCCTGAAGATGAGTAATTTATTCCTGTTTTGTAGGTTTAGGGCTGTCATCCACACAAGAACTCACAAAAAGTAAAGATTTAGGAGTGGTGTTATTAGGAGGCTGTTTGTTTTACCCTCCAAAAAACATGCTTATGAAGCACATTCAAATTAAGGTTATTCAAAACCCCCAGAACTTTTCTTGTTGTTGCTGTGCTTTGTATGAGGCAATGAAACAATCAAGACACGGTAGGGCCCAGGCAAACAGCTGAGGCCCTGCTCTGCCTCAGGGCTGAAGGATGGAGGAGTCCAGCCCTTGCCTCTGAGGACAGCCCAGGTACCAAGTGCATCACAGCCTGCCCATTGCAAGAACAGCTAGATTTCTGAGGATGCTCTTATGCAGGACTCAAACACTTTTTAAAATATTTTTTTTTCTTACAGGAAAAAAAAAATTAATTATTGTGCCATGGATGTTGTCAGGCTGTGGATTTGATCTAATTATATTTTGCAAGTTTTCATTAAGGTTTAGGGAGAAACCATCACAAAGTTTATAACCGAAACACTCTAGTTAATGACTCAGTGGCCTAACCTTTAGCCCTTCTATTTTTATACAGATCTGTGTAAGGGAAACAATGTGCAGCTGTAAATAAATCCTGTCAACACATTTAGCTGCTTTTGAAAAAAATTTCTGAATTTGCGACTGCAGGATTATAAAGGATCTACAATATACAGAGGGCATTACTATGCCTGCTCCTTCTCTGGACCTGCAAATATCTAGGCTGCATAGCAAAGCATTTTCTTTTTTCTTTTCCTTTTTTTCTTTTTTTTTTTTTTTTAAGGACAGTGGTGCATCGGTTTATCTTGGCAGCATTCCACATTATTCAGTAATAGATGTCACCTCAATACCTCAAGCTCATCTCCAAATGTGGTTGCTCCTAATCTATACAGTTCTACAGAGCTGGCATCAATACGAGGTCTTATTTACAATTACATTGATAAACCTTTTTACTATTCAGCCAATTGATTCTCCTACTTGTGCCTACAGCTTTGTTTAACATGGTTTTCTCAATGAAATGTTAATATGCTCCACTAAAACACTGACACTCATAAGTCATAGATGAGGTCATTGAATACGCAGTCCAACATACAGCATGTATGCCAGAATAGAATGACTTAATTAAATCTTTCCTGTGAGGATTAAGAGGGTTATTCTGACAGGCTTTTAGAAGCCTGGGCGCGCTTGCATAGCGCAGAGGAGTGTGGTGCAGAGATAGGGAGGCAGTGGAGTGGCTCAGGGCAACATCAGCATGGCACAATGCCCCTAGTTGACCTTGCTGGGAGAAAGCTGGGACCTGGAGGCTGCACCGCTCCAGGCTGTGCCCAAGGACTAGCTCTGGGTGTCCCCCACACCTGAACTGGGCATAGTGGACAGGTTTGTGTCACAGGGGCTGAAGGGGTGGCTGTATGGGAGGAGGCTCAGGGCTGACCATGCCAGAGCAGGGACACTGGCAACATGATCGCAGCCATGGATGACCCATGCTGGGGCAGGGACACCCTGAAATAAAAAGCAGCAGAGTAAAAATCAGCAAGAAGCAGATATCAGCAGAAAAAAAGCCCAGTATGCATGGAACAACAGACAGGAACCATCATGCACACAAGTCCAAACCTCCTGGGCCTCACAGAGGGAGTTGGGATGGACTTAGTGTAACATGCAGTTACACTCAGTAAATAAGGGAATTTGAGCATAGGAAGGGGGAAGGGGAAGTGTTTAATAAAGTGTTTGTTTAATTGTTTATGTTCCCTTTTTTTTTCTCAATATCTGAATGAATGATCAAATTTTTGTGTTGTCAACAAATTAAATTATACAAAAAAAAAATAATTAGGTAAAGCTTGCTCAAGTCAAGACTGTTTTGATCACTACATCACTCTGCTGCTCATTTTCCTCACTTCTCAGCTCAGATTGCATGATAAAAATATTCTTCCACTTCTCTAACATATTTACAAAATCTTCCTCTTGTAACCCTCCGTTTAGTCCTGATTTCTTTGCTTTTGCTCCTGCCATGATGCTTTATGCACTGGTTTCTTCCCTTACCATTTCTTCCTTTCCCCTCTCCCATTGGAGGCTTTCTTCTCTTTTCCCACCAGGGCTACTGCTGTGACCCTGGCGTCTACTCATCTGTGGCTGTTCAGCATCAGCCAGACTTCCCAGCTTCTCCTTGCAGGATATTGCCCCTCAGTGTGGGCCCGAACCCTTTCAGTCTTTCTGTTTCTTCCACCTACCGTGACTGGCCCATGGCTTCAAACATCTTCCCAGTCACATGCTGGTCTGGCCGGAGGAAGAAACCTTGGCACAGATAAACACACATCTAGATAATTGGGTGATGAATAGATTCATCATGAGATGCAGCCACTCAAATGCAAACCTGATGTGACTCATGGTAAGAGGCTTAAAATTGGTGAGTTCATCAACATCCATGCAATAGCAGAAGAGAATCTCCCTGAAGTATTTGGGTGTAATTTGATTTTACTATGATTCATACCAACAAACCCAGAAACAAATACAGGGTCACTAATGGTAAAAGTTTCTGTACAACAAGCAGCCAGGAGGAATGACAAAGAATGAAAATGATGCATTACTTGTATAGAGTCATCTGAATTGATTGGTAAATGCAATGATACATTTCCATTCCATTAAATAAAAAGAAAAAGATTGATAAAAAGGAACAGCTGGGCAAGTTCTGGGAAGCAGAAGTGCTGCAAAAATCTTTGGATTACCTAAGATAATCAGCTGAATATGATTTTGTGGTAGTTTGATGACCCTGAACACCCTACCAAGGAAGTAGCTCGTGTAAAACACGTTAAACACAGAAAGAAGATGGCTGAAAGGATTAATGCTGTTCTTCCATGTGTAAACAGAAGAATATTAATCAAGAACAGAAAGGTCATATTACCTCTGTAAGTGCACTGAAGGGATTGCTGATATAACACCATTGTCTGTTCTGAAGCTAAATGAATGTCTGAATCTATAAATCTGAGTGATTTTCCTTCTCTAGTCTCGCTACACAGAATCTACATAGATTGCATTTTGGTATTCGTCTGGACCCTGGTTATCCTTCCTTTTCACAGCATCAGTCCTCATGTTCTTGCCTGGCAGTGAGTGTGCTAGAGCTATGCCTCATCCCTGTGCATTGAATTGAGAAAACAGACTCATTGTGCTTAGATCTGTAATTAAGACAGCCGCTTGTTTCTTGTGTTTATTTATTTAGAATAACTGAAATTATGTGAGAATAGATTTTAAACTGACCACCACAAAACCAATCTGATCTGTATCACAATAGGGATCAAGGATTATCATTTTCAGCATTGGCAGGATTAAAACCAAGAAGAGGGCTAATTTGTTTAATTTAGTGCCAATGAGGATCATTTCTTTCTACTTCTTGTTGCCAAGATTTACAGAATCATATTGTGCATCCAGCTGTCTTTGCAGGGAACATTGTTTATTATAGAGTTAAGGAATACTTGGAGACAAAATTTCAGATCCTGACAACTGACTTGTACATAAAGCAGTGTGTATTATGTTTGTGTATTCAAAATCCCACCTGATGGCTTGGTTAATTGCATGTTGGTACAAAGAAGGCCCTGTTCATAAGTATAGTTCTCAATTCTGCCTGTGCAGATATGAATATGCAGGCTTATTACCTGCAGTCCTCAGGTTGGTTCTCAGGTTCTGGAAACATACTTGAGAAAAGGGTACATTTTCCAAGGCAAAACTCTCTCTTCTCAGGGAGTGATACTTTTCTTACTTCTTGCTCTCACTTTGGGGACAGTACTTTGTTAAAATTTATTCCATTCAAGAAATTCTGCGCTGTAATTTTACCCATACTTTGGAGAAAGAGTGCTAAAAAGCTTGTGTGATGTCTCAAGGTTCTACCAAAATCATCCTGACAGGCAGCTATCCCACTCAAAGGACATAAGTGGTCTACATTCATTTTCATCCAGGAGTGGAGTCCACTTATTTACCCATCCAAAAATTTATGTAAGAGATGAAAACAGTCTTCCAAATGGAAACTAACAACCCGTTTGGAGTCAGATACAAAGCATCTAAAACGGTAGTCCACCTCCCACTTCTCTAAGTGCAGAGTTATCGCCAGCATTAAATGAAGATCATTTTAATATCAGCAGTCCTTTGCATGGTAAGTGTTGGGATGAAAAGGGCTCAATGACCAGATGGAGATCGGTGGTGAGTGGTGTCCCTCAGGGGTCCGTATTGGGACTGGTACTGTTCAATATCTTCCTCAGTCACACAGACAGTAGGATCGAGTGTCCCCTCAGCAAGTCTGCATATGACACCAAGCTGAGTGGTGTGGTTGTCATGCCTAAGGGAAGGGATGCCATCCAGAGGGACCTGGACAAGTTTGAGAAGGGGGCCCATGTGAATATCATGAGGTTCAACAAGGCCAAGTGCAGGATCCTGCATGTGGGTTGGGGCAACCCCCCATATTAATACAGGCTGGGGGCTGAAGGTGTTGAGAGCAGCCCTGCCAAGAAGAACTTAGGGTTACTGGTGGATGAAAAGCTGGACATAAGCTGGCAATGTGTGCTTGCATTGCAGAAGGCCAACTGTATCCTGGGCTTCATCAAAAGAAGTGTGGTCTGCAGGCCAAGGGAGCTGATTCTGCCCCTTTGCTCCATTTTGGTGAGAGCCCACCTGGAGTACTGTGTCTAGCTTTGGGGTAATCAGCACAGAAAAGACATGGACCTGCTTAGGCAGGTCCAGAGGAGGGTCACAAAAATGATCAGAGGGCTGGAGAACCTCCTTTATGAGGAAAGTCTGAGGGAATTGGGGTTGCTCAGCCTGGAGAAGAGAAGGATCCAGGGAGACTTATAGCAGCCTTCCATTACTTAAAGGGACCCTACAGGAAAGATGGGGACAAAAGTTTTAGCAGAGTCTGTTGCAAAAGGGTGAAAGGTAATGGCTTTAAACTAAAAGAGGGTAGATTTAGACTAGATATAAGAATGAATTTTTTTACAATGAGGGTGCTGAAACACTGGAACAGCTTACCCAGAGTGGTGGTAGATGCCCCACCCCTGGAAGTGTTCCAGACCAGGTTGGATGGGACTCTGAGCAACATGATATAGCTGAAGATGTCCCTCCTCATTGCAGGGGGCTTGGACTAGATGACCTTTAAAGGTTCCTTTCAACCCAAACTATTCTATGATTCTGTGAATGGGAACTGTGAATTCATCAGCTGCAGCTAGGAAGCATCTCAAGTTGTAAAGAACTAGAGACTCAGACTGACAGGTGAAGGGTGAGCAGCAAAAAAAGACAAAGGGAACAGAGACAGAAGTTACTACAGGGGAACATAATCTCAGTGGCGATGATACAGATAACCATGGTAAGATCCTGAAGATTTAGAAATTTGAAGAGTTCTTCAAAGACTCAGTTTTTCCTGTATCTTTGTGCAAACCTCCATGGAGATGTTTAGTCTTTGGAGGTTACCAGAAGTCTACATTCGTGCTTCAATCATTAAAATTCCAAATCATAAAATAGTTTCACAACCTTGCTATGTGTAAATGTGTGTTTATAAACATGAACTATCTTGAGCAACTCCTATCTCTAGTCATGTTTCAAGGAATTCATGGCAAGTCCATTTTTATTCATGACATCTTACCAAGAGTGGTGTTGAGAAACATATTTTCAAATGTCACCTCCTAATTTCTCAGTCTCCTAAAATACTGCTCCATAGCAATGGTATCATGTACTTTAGCATTCCATAAGTAATCCCATTGTTAAAAAAAAAAGCAACCACAAACAAACAAACAAAAGAAAAACCCTTCTTCAGCCTCTATTTGTATGTTTCTTGCAGCAGGTAAAAAGCCATGCATTTCATCATAATTCTCTTTAGGATAGGGAAAGTGGTGTTAATAATTCCAACTATCAAATTATAAATCAAGTGCAGAGTAATTCTTGTTTCTGTAGGTAAACAAGAAAACACTATTAGTTCATTTTAGTGATAGCTACTTGACATAAGAATAGTCTGCTATGTTTTTCTAAGACTTATGGTGATTACAAATGTCACAGGCACTAATATGGGGATAAAAAGTATTGTTAAAATAGAAGAGATGGACAAGAAAAATCTAAGTGTCTCTTGAGAGCGGGAGTGAGCAGCACTTATTCAGGCATACCCTGTGTCTCTTCTCCCTCATAGATTCACCATAAAGAATATGAGT
>KZ506011.1:380777-405038 GCA_002844005.1 Limosa lapponica baueri
ACTGCCTGAAGTGCTAATTAATCCATTGTCATCAAGCTGGTAGATATCTGAATGTTCCAAGACTTTACTATGGAGATGGCCAAAGTAACGGGTTTGTACCATTAGGACAGTTCAAGCAGACATTTACCAGTGAATGCATTAAGTTTATGCATGGCTGCATGAATACATGCTTATGGGTCATTTCTATACTAACTGTAATGGTCAATACATCTGCATTTCGAGGAAGACAAACATTTTCACAAACAGCTACTCTCACCTGGGTAAACAAAAGAGATTACGCAAGTAAACTACCGTAGAATACTGGATTGCTCTGCACTGCATGTATTGGTCTGAATAGTCTTGTGGTTTTATTTGGTTCTGCTTGTTAAGGAAATAAGTGGTTTAATGGATAATATTCTGTACTTTCAAAATGAAATGAAAAAAACAAAAAAGGCATAATTTTTAACACAAGTTTCAACATCAAAGAGTTCTTTATTTATACAAAGAGGCAAAGTAACTTCCCTTTGCAGGTCTTGGTAACTGGATGTTTCCAGTCTCACAAGCCTTCTATTGTTTATGGACTGTTCTCAAGTGAACTTACCTTACATACGGACTTTTCATATTTCTTCTATGTTATTCTGGATCATATCCAGTTTTCTCCTCCACCACTTTTTCCTCCCTGATCCACAACTTCTAGTTACACCTGCACTCCTTCTTTCCTATCTATATCTCACATATTTCCATAGCTCTTTGTTTTCCCTTTATGACCAAACGCTTGCTACTTGTTTCTCTGAACTGTTTCCATCCCCTTTTTACAGATTTTCATAGTTGTGCATTTTACCTTTTGTATCTTTTTCTCCAAGTTCCCATCTCCTCTCATTTTACTGGGCACTGGGAGCATATAATTTGTTCATAGCCCAAGCAACCAAAACACATGCTTCCTTCCCCACAGCAGTCCCAGTGGCATCTCAAGGGTGATCTTCCATCAGCTATGGGAATAGGATCTGTTCTACTAAACTCAGGAATTCTTTTAATGGCCTGAAAAAATATCACAGTCCTTTTGTGTTAGTAAGTTTGCCAGGAGCATTTCTTAATGAAAACTCTCATAATATAACTATGTCCTGATTGAATGTCCTCTTTCAATTCTCATCAGTAAAAATCCCATCAGACAAGAGCTCTCCACAAGTTAAAATCTCCAGTAGAACCTTGGGTGAGATTCTAAGGAGAAGTCAACAGCTTTCAGTTGAAAAGCTTGAGTTTAAGCTATAACTGGCAGTCTCTGCTGCCTGGAAAAAAAAAAAAAAGTGAAAAAAAAAGAGACAGGGGGATGGTTGTAAAATATTTAAATCTTCACCTGGTAAAATTCGGCTCACCTCATCCTGGGCATGCATGCAGTTAGCAGAGGTAGACTCTCTGGTACATCCCCTCATCCAGTAATTATATTTTCCCCTCCATTTTATGAATACTTTATTACTTCAAAAGTAGGCCAGACCCCAACAGAGAACAGGAGGAAGTTGCCTGTTGGAAACTGAAGGATTTTCACACCGTAGAATTAATTTACCAATGTTTGGTGCCTTAGTAGTGATCTAGTGGTGCTAGCTAAGGCTACAAGGGCTACTTTCAGTTGAAATGGGCCATCGTAAATGAGTGTTTGATAGGGATTAAACCTCCAGTTTGAATGAGTTCTCAATATTGAGAACAATTGCACCAAGTGAAAAGATAACTCTTCACTTTGACCCTACTGCTCTCTAGGGAATGCTGATTAATGCTGCTGTATTGTCATCTGTCTAAACAAGCTAATTACTTGTATGTCAGAAACCCCCTGGAAAACTGTGTTAAAGTGCTGTTTAGGGCCTGACTTGATCTCTACAGACAGGCAAACCTCTGTACCATGCTGTGTTACCCTACTTGATTGAAGAACAAGGCAGTAATCACAGGATAAGCTATCCATTTTGAAAGGCTTCTGAAATTCTGAAGCAAAATAGGATGACTTAAAAAAGGAAATGTAGGCTTAACTCTGAATTTTTCTGGCGTTTGTGGATATAAATCAAACCCTCTATTATTTTAACTGTTTAGAGTGTGCTGTTTTCCTGATCTTTCAGATCTCTCTCCATTTAGTTTTCCTATTGTACTTACAGCCACATAAAAATACATTGTTGCTATATAGGATCATTGATAACACTAGGATCTATTCATTCTGCAAGACAATATTAGAGAACCTATTTAGACCAAACCATGTTTTTCAGACTATGCGGAAGAATTCATTCAGAATTTATGCCAGCAATGGCTTTATAAAATGCTCTCGGCATTACAGATCAAGCATCTTCAGATTTTGCCACAAGGCATATTTCTTAGAGCTGCAGAGTACCCATACTCCAAAGGAGTCTATAGGTGCTGTGAGTCCTTACCAGCTCTGCATACCGTCAGTGTATTTGAAATATACAAAATGTGAAAATAAAAACACCTACATCTTCGAAAACTAAAATCTGAGTTACAGACACTGATAGCACGAAACAAACAAAGAAGGATAGGTTGTCAACTATCATTTCCAATTCTTTACTGTCTGGGATTAGGGGCATCAAATGAAGTCAGCTGGAAATCAGTTCCAATTAAGCAAAAAGGAGGCTGTTATTCAAATATGGGTGGTTAATCTGAGAAAATTCTTGAAACCGTTGGTTGTAGACTCCAAAGGTTTGCGTGATTTCAAGGGGAAAAATACCCGGAGTAGAAATCCATCAAGGGATACTTCATCAAACAGAAAGCATGTCTTGCTTGGGAAGTTCTTCAGCCTTAAGTATCTGAGAGCTGAGAGGGTGGCTGTGCAAAGCATCGTGCGTCCTTGCCCTGCTCCTGTGCTTAATGTACTCATTTCCGACGGGTGCTTGGAGACAGAACACTGAGATGTATGAAACTTCAGTCTGACCCAATGCAGCTACTTCTATGCTGCTATGTCCTCTTCTATTTTTAAAGAATCTTCTTTTGAATTATTTTTGTTACTTTGTTGCCAACCCTTTCCTTTCCATCTCCCCTCCACTCCTCTCACCTCCCTTCTCTTTCATTTCAATCATGTCTATGTGATATTTTGGGGTGGTTTGTTTGTTTCTTTGTTTTGGTTTGTTTTGTTTGTGTGGTTTTTGGGTTTTGGTTGATGGTTTTGGTTTTTGTTTTTGTTTTTAACTCTGAGATTTACCTCGAAGCTACTAATATGTGCTGCAAATAAATTAGTTTTTAAAAATACAGAACATATCCTGTTGCACTTCTCTGCTGGACCTGCCCATCTCATAAGGCAAAGGAAACCTGTTTGCATCAGAAATCATATTATTTTTAAGTGGGAGTGATGTGTGGCTAGAGAGAAATGTACTTTGCTTTTTAAAAGCCTCCAAAACAAATCTCTAAATTGAACTTCGGAGTAAGTAACTATAAAGGTACGAATCTGGAAATCCTTTCTTAATTCCCGATCAGTTGAGGAAGTAAAAATTCAGAGAGAGCATTTTGTCAAGGACACAGATTTTACACTGAAATGCTGACATGCCCTCACTACTGCAGCGCACACCATGATATTAGAATTATTCTTTGCTTATATTCAGCCCTTAAGGTACCACCTGGATGACTGCTCTTATGTAGCAAAGCTGGCAAGCTTTCCACTTTCAGCACAATGATGTAAAGTTTTCTTCACGGTCACAATCACAAAATTGTGTTTCTTGACTGAGAAACAAAAGATACATGCAGTCCAGGGGCCCATTTTGTTCTTTTGCAGGAACATAAACCCAAGCAAAAATACTGGGTTGCTGGGCAGCAAGTAGTTTGTGCCAGTCATGAAGTTCAGCAAAGCTGGATGTTTTCTTTTATCATAACCATGGTATCTGGTTACAGTGACTATGGAGTCAGAATAATTTAGGGCATTGTCATTGTAAATGTTTCTGTTCATCCTTGTTTACCAGTTGCAGAGAACTCACATACAATTTCTGGAGCTCTCTTCCAAGAGCATTTTGTAGTGTATTAATAATATACAACCTTCTTGACAGTGTTGTTGGCAGTTACAGAAAGACAGAAATAAAAAAAATCTCAGAACAAATTGAAAACAAATTTGTGTTAAAAAAAAGTTTGGTGACTTGAAAAGCAATTTTTTACTTCTTAAACCACTAGCGTATTCAACTTGACTTGAAACAGCTCTTTCCAGTTGCAGTAACTTTGAAACATACACACTTTTTTTTTTCCCCAGAAAAAGAGGTGAGAGGAAGGGAAATTAGAAATGAAAAGCTTGGTTGAAAACTTGAATCGTTTCATTTGGAAAATGTCAAAACAAAATATCTATTTTTTTCTCTCGTTTTCTTTTCGTATAAGGAGCAATTCAATGAAATGGAAATCAATTCATTAAATTTTTCAGGAAGAAAAAAATCTGCATTTCTGGTCCCCAAAAAAATTTAACTGACAAATGTTGCCCAGGTCTACCATATAAATTTTCTCCTCTTGATTCAAAAGCTGTGCTTTTCTATGCAACATCTAGAATATGAGAGTAGATCCTCATTTGCTAGGTGCAAAGAAATGGAACACAGATTCTTAAAAGACCTGTTCCCTTTTCTACCCTTGCCCAAATCGCTTTGACTATTTCACTTAGTGTTTTCCATCAGTTGATCTCATAATACTTATTTTGCAGCCTTTGCACCTTCTGTCACACCTGTTTCTTACCTTTTTTTCTCATTCATGAACCCGGTGAGAGACTTCTGCCCTGCTGTCCTTCCCATTTTCTCTGATAACCTAATCTAAAGCCCACTGAAAGTTGTGGAAGAACTCCTCTTGATTTAAGAGGGCCTTGGATACCAGTCTAGTGGCATCCAGTTTTCACCTTAACCTTGTTAAAGCCCATTTTCATGTCTGAAATAGTGTGACTTTAATTGTTTTTATACAGTGCATGTTTAAACAAAATTTATTTTATTTTTTTTTCTCATGAAGCAATTCTTGTGAAGATCAGTAGAGTAGATGGAAACATTAGGAATATTAATCCTATTGGATTAAAGGCATGTTCCAGGTTTTATATGCCAGACACAGCTACTCCATTATGGCTTTCATCACACTTTTAGTGGGCTCCCAGCAGGTTTCATTCATATATTACAGTGTGGAATATTTTTGTGGCTACACTAGTAACCGGTAATTTATAGTCTTGTACAATTATGTTCTAGCACAAGAAATGTAGAAAAAGAAAACCAAAAGTGATAACAATATGATACAGTATCAAGCTCTCCCCTAAACCCTTGCAGTAGCTTCAGGTTAGTAAATCCACTTAAGTTTATTGGCTGCACTTTGCTAACAGTATCAGAAAAAAGGATGACTGAGAAACGACTCTGGAAACAGGGCAAGACTAGAGAGTAGTGTCCCCTTGGAAAGCATATAAACATTTCTTCACTGAGTTTGCAAGGCTTGTGCTTTGAGTGATGAAATATAGATCTGTGGAACCCGTAGCAAAATCTGTCTTGATGCCTCCTTGGAGTCACGGTGGGGGAAGAACTAGTGCTGTGGGGATTTGGGGGAATGTGTGTTCCTGCATGAAAGAATTAGAAACAAACTGACATAGGCCTGAAGCTGGCTGTCAGGGGAAGACTTGGTTTATGTATCACAGAATCACAGAATCTTCATGGTTGGAAGGGACCTTTGAGATCGAGTCCAACCATAAAAAAACCCAACAAAAAACCCCAACACAAGCACACAACACCAAAACAAAAAAACCCCAATACCCCATCACCACAACAATCACCACACCCAACAATCTCAGGTACTAGAGCATGCCCTGAAGTGCCACATCTACACGTTTCTTAAATACCTCCAGGGATGGTGACTCAACCATCTCCCTGGGCAGGCTGTTCCAGTGCCTGACCACTCTCTCAGTAAAGTAATTCTTCCTAATATCTAATGTACACCTCCCCTATCACAACTTCATACCATTTCCTCTAGTCCTGTCATTATTCACTTGGGAAAAGAGGCCAACACCCACCTCTCTACAACCTCCTTTCAGGTAGCTGTAGAGGGCAATGAGGTCTCCCCTCAGCCTCCTCTTCTCCAGACTAAACACTATCAGTACATCTTATCTAATATTGGGATACTAGATATTAGAGGTATCACTTGTTACCTTCTTGCAGAAACAAAAAGTAAAAGTAAGATTAAAAAAAAAAATAAAAAGGAAAAGAAATATTCTCAGTTGATGCAGCTGGTATAAAAATTAACATCATGAGAACACAGGAACATGCTACACAGGCCACCACCTGCCAGAGAAACATCCCAAACTTGATAGGGGAGGCAGATTAAAGTATTCAAATGCAGCATGGAGGAACACACCAAGGAGTTCCATTTGCTGCAGGAGAGGTGAGGATGATGTGAATTCACTGTCAGGTCAGGGCAGGCTGGGGAGGCGGACTCGAGCCTGTGCTGAACAGAAAGAGGAGGTTTATAGCATATTGCAGCTCAAAAAAACAAAGATTAAATGGTGTTACGGAAGAGTTTCCCAAACTCCTCTCATAGTTGTACCTGCATGATTCAGGGACACATCTTGCTCATATATTTTGAGGTATTTTTGTCCAATTTCTTAATCAGGACTGCAGATTAAAAAAGTCAAAGGAGCATGGTGATATATATAGAAAGAAAAATTTTAGGTCATTGCATTATTCTCTCTGACTGTATTTTACATTGATTACTATGTTTTCTGGTGTAATTTTAATTTTGTATTCCTGATGTTTAGACTATTAAACAATAAAATGCTATTAGTGTTTATCCTTTTTAAGCCTCTGATACATATTAAAAACTTTAACTCAAGCATAACCAACATTTTTCATATCCGGGAATGCAGAAAGTGATTCATTGTGGTATTTTTCATGACAACACTGTATTTGTCACGGCACAGCCAATTACTGCAGTAGGCTTAGTTCAGACTTTTTTTTTTTTGCTTGAGAAGGAAGCAAGGATGCTAACACTTATGAAAATATACTTCTCTTATTTTTAATGTATGTATTATTGATAATGATAAAGAAAATCTCAGCAGAATTTAACAGTTTCCACCTCTGAGAGAACAATGTTCATAGGGTTTGTAAGTAAAAAATCCTCTTGTCTCTTTTTCTCTTTGAGGTTTGCTATATTTTCTAATAAATTATTCAGTGTTTCACGTTATGATTCTTGAGCTTGTTCTCAGATTTATTAAATCCCTGTATATGTAAGTTTTATGAACACTGTTTGTAAAGATAGTGTAGAGTCTAAGTGCAATAGTGACAGGGGTCATGAAATATTGAGGGATTTAACTACATCTGTGAGATAAACAAATATTTCTCCCAGAGGCCTAAAAGCTGGCATGTTCACATACAACACAAAGCTCTGTGCAATATTGACACATTATATCCCACTATTTGGAATTACTCCATAAAATAACACTAGCTCCTGTATCAGAGTATTAGGATACTACCACCATCCCAGAATCTCAGGGTGATCCAGGGAGGTGTTTTGTCATTACAGCAATCATAAAGAGAAGGGAAGGAAATTAAAGTGAAAAATGAAGTATTCTTAAATCCACAAACCCTTTTTTTAGTTAGAGTCAATTGACTGGTAAAATCTCCTTTTGTGTTCTTTTTTTTTTTCCCAGTCAAGTTCACAGCAGAATATCAATGAGGTTTGTTGAAATGGAAACTTTTCACTGTGCATAATTAGAGTAAATGAAACGTGCATCCATTCTCAATGTGCTTCCTTTATTTCTGTAAAATTTAATTTCTCCAAGAATGGAGGCAGGAAAAAAATGGGGTGAATGTCAGCTTGCATGAGAAGGGATTGAAAATTTCAAGGCCAGCTCAAGAACAATGATTGGGATGAGAAATCTTCCTCTATGATAGGGGCAAACACTTCTCAGCCTGATTTGTGTGCCTTGGTTTGCCTGTGAAAATTGGGCACCGCCAACAACAATTAAGCACGTGGAGGTGTAGACAAGCAGAGCAAATTTCCTCTCAGTATGCTGCTGGGGTAGCCTGATCTGAAAACCTACCACTGCTCTTCTGCCATGAATTCACTAAGCATCAAGTGCCATTAACACATATAGAGCCAAACTGTATGCTGTCAGGACCTTCCCGAGAGGAGAGCCCATGAGGGATTTGGCTCAGCCTGCCAAAGTCACTTTGCTCATGATCTGTGTCGGATCTGAAAGAGAGCAACACTCGCTCCAGATCCATCCATACCGGAGACAGGAACTGTCAAGTACAGGATTTTGGTGAGTCTGACACCATGAAGTGGGGACCAGTCAGGTTAAAGCACTGGGGCTGTAACAAACCGTCACTCCTTCCATTTCAGCAGTGGTCCCATCAGTGCCATGCTGCACCTGGTGCTGTGTGTGCCAAGGGGAGGAGGACAGACAACCAAGGAAGACAGAGAAAACAGGCAGGGAAGGAAGAAAGAAAATGATGTCATGCTCTTCTTTTGCAGATGGGGAGATGGGGCAGGTGAGCATTAGGCAAGGACATTCAGGAAGACTGGGCAGAGCCTGGGTCTGTGCTCTGAATATCATCCTGATGTCCTTGAGGCTGTTCTCATGAGCAGAAGAGGTCTTGTCCACTCCGCTTGCCAGCTGAGGCTTCATCACCTGCTGCCGTGCCAGTGCTCCTCTCCCACCTCAGCTGCGGTGCAGCACGTCTCTGCTGAAGCCACCAGCCTGGTGTTCACTGTGAACAGGTTTTCCTGGACTTTTGCAACAGGCTGGGAACATGCACATGGCTATAGGCACTAGAGCACAGCTGCTCTGTGGCAGCCTCCACTGGCCGCCCTCCCTATGACAGGGTGCTGTGGGTCAGCCGTGCTCCTGGGAAGACAGCCCTTGTCTCAGACCAGCCTTTTCCTCGCCTAAATACCCTCAGGGCTCAGCAGTACGGTGTTGTGGAATAGGGGGCGTAGAGCATGAGAAGCAGTTAAATGCAAAGATAAATTTCTGTTTAATTAAACTTCTTCTGTGGGACTTCTCAGGGTGATTGAGCAGGCCATGAAAGCCCTCTGGATGTGCTCAGGCACATTGTACTGCCCCTCTGCTTTTGTGAATGCCATCAGGATCAATGGAGAAACCAACATAACAAAAGTCTGAAAAACTTTACCTTGTCAGATACATCACACTGGGCTTCCAACCATGAAAGGTAAAAAAAAGAGAGAAGGCAATGCATATTTCACTCAGTGGGGCCAGTTTTCCTGGTTTTATTGTCACTGGATTTCTAGATTACTGAAGTTGAGACACAAAACAACAGAGGATATGCTGTTAGGATGGCTGTTCACATTCTGTAGTTCTCTGAATTGAGATGCCTCCTGCTATAAAACTTGAAGTCTACCAACCCCAAAGCAACTCTTTGCTGCTATTATTCACTTATTACTGCAGAATTGCTCAGCAGTCTCACAGGAGGTCCAGGGCTCAGATATGCACAGCACTGTATGAGCATGCTGCGAGAGACAGAGTCTGTCTGGAGGAGCTGCCAGCCTGAGCAGACAGCCCTGTCCCAGGGAGGATGGAGGGCCGGCCAGCCACTCACTCGGTGCAGACAGACCCCAGTGGGGGTTAGCCGGACTCTAGGCTGCAGCTGCCAGATTGTCTGCTGGGCAGATCATCCCCACTTTAGGGGATGTCTGAGATCAGTGGAATTAATTGCTTATTGGAAATGCCCATATCTCTCCCTTTTAAGTCTCAAGAGGAGAAGTTTAACTTTTACATGACTGAAAGCAGCTGAGATGAGTCTTTCCCTAAGTGACACACTCAGCATCAGACAGAAAACCTGTCAAGGATTCAACGTGAGGGGTTTTTTGAACCCTGGTTTACCAGCTAATCCACATAACTACTTTTCTTCTCCAGTTCATGAGAGGCTAATATGGCACCAGTCCTTGCCTTAACCAGACATTTAATGTACATACCACACTTGGGGGAAAGAGAGTTGGGACACAGCATCCCTCTTCCTGTCCCCAGCTCTCCCACTTCCTTGTACAAAGCACAACATTATTTTCTAGAAACATCAGTCCTCTTTCTTTCATCCTCTGAAAAAATGCTACTCTTGCACTTTTATTTTTTGCATCCTATGAATAAAGTTGTCAATTTATGAGATACACGTAGCAGTCAGACCAGGAAATGTGAAACATACTGTTATTAATTTGGGTCCCCATAAATCTTTGTTTGCCAGAGAAGAAACAGATCGACTATTTTTAGAAAACATTCATTCTTTTATTTTGTCTGACAAGCATTACCAATCTGAATCTCAGCAAAAAAGCAATCTGTTACACTCAGACATTTGTGTGATGAGGGGGTCTATCAGGTGCCACGGCAAACAAGTGTGTTCTCTATGCAGCATATTCAAATTCATAGAATCATAGAATCATATGGGGTTGGAAGGGACCTCTGGAGATCATCTAGTCCAACCCCCCCTGCCAAAGTGGGTCCACCTAGAGCAGGTTGCACAGGAACTTGTCCAGGCGGGTTTTGAATGTCTCCAGAGAAGGAGACTCCATCACCTCTCTGGGCAGCTTGTTCCAGTTCTCTACCACTCTCACAGTAAAGAAGTTCCTCCTCACATTTAGGTGGAACTTCTTATACTCAAGCTTGTGCCCATTTCCTCTTGTCCTGTCACTGGGCACCACAATTCCTCCAGTACTAGTTCTCTTCCCTCCCCAAAGCACGAACAGTGGGAGCTATACCGTAAACAAAGACTGAGCCTAGACCTGTCTTAGCTGTTCTTGAGGAGAAATTCTGTCCACGTCTTTGTGCGTTTTTTTTTTTCCTTTATAGTTCCTCTGTCAGACTTTTTACCCCACTGACCCTGAGCAAATTTGTCAGAGCAAAATGGTTATCCAGTTTTACAGGCTTGGGCAAAGTAAGCAATGCAAGGCTAGAAACAGAGAAGCAAAACACTGGACTATAAATTGCAAAATCCCAGAAGCTAAACTCAGGGAGAGGCAGAAATTGAAACACTAATGCAATATGAAAAGAGGCATGCCATTTAAATCAGCATTGTAAAGGGTTGGTCTGTTGTGGGAGCATGGGATTTTTTGCCAGCTACTCTCTTTTTCACCTTGTCATGTCTTTAAAGGGCTTTATTTCTCTGAAGATGAGGAAATTGCATGCTTTCTTGAATAGGATTCCCTGATAAGGTGGTCTTTCAGTTACTCTCCTGAAAGTGAAATTTTTACTACAGGGTGGGCAAATTAAGGTGTAGAAGCAGAAGCAATCTGGGCCATATAGCAGGTGCACAGGAACCATTTTCTCCTATGTAATAACATTTTTGTCCAAGGCACATTCAAAAGCTTATGTCCACAGTAAGATAGCAATCCTGCAAATTTTGTAGATCTCATATTTAATCTCCAGCTCAAGTGACAACCATAAACAATAAAAACTTATCTCTGACAACAGACTGACACATCAGTCAGCTCTAATACGCTGATCACAGGGTCTGCTGATCGGTTTCAATATCCTGCATGGTGCTGATGTATTAGTACTGAAAAATTCAAATATGTTCCCTTCTCTCCATGCTGGGTGAATGCCGTTGGGCAGCAGCTTCTCTTCCCCAGTCCTCCTCCTCCTCTGTATCTGACATGCAGAAGTGCACAAGGCCTGCTCTGGTTGTCACTTCTACTTAACATCTTGGTGCTAGGGCCATCATGAGAGGAACTCATCTGGAAGAGTAACAAGGGCTACTAAAAGGGATTTCTGGGTCTTGCATTGCCTTGAATTACTAAGTTAAAAATACTAGGATAACACTGTTCTTGCGGTCTCTCTGAGCTCCGTTTATCTTATGTTAGGTACCAGGAGCAGTGTTGGGCAAGTAAGCACGAAGTGCAGCATCTGCTTTGCTCTCTGGAGAGGTGTAGCACTGAACAGGCACCCTCCCCACAGCATGAGTGAAAGCTGGGGTTGCCTGAGCTAAGACTCCTCCCGGAGCTGCCCTGGGGCAATTGCCACTCTTCTGCACCTTTGCTGCTGAACACTCACAGTGGAATTACTTGGTAATTCTCTATACCTAGTCCATATCAGTTAAGAAATCTTCCTGCCCTGACAGCACACACCAGAGTATGTATTTAATATTAATTGTACAAGTATATAGATTTGAAATGAGAGCTTTAAAGGACAATGAGCAGCTTGAATATCCAAACCTGGGCAGCTCGTATAGCCAAATCAATGTATTTCAGATTACTTTTGATAACAAGAAGATATAAGAAAAGGACAGGAACTGTTTTTTGATTTTTTTTGTGAGGATTAAGGAGTGAACAAGTGTAGTCCATTAAAAAAAAAAAAAAGAATTATATGGAGGAGCAAACTGGGTAACTTAGAAATCCTGCAACTTTGGCACGTATCACAGAAAACTACAGAAAACATGCCTATCAAAGATAACGTGCTCTCCTGCATGTTATATAGAAGGCCAACATGAAGACTTTGAATTAGATCCTCTATTCAGCACAGCGCTGGGGGAAAATCAATCCTGATCTTCTGGGCTCATTTTATATCCCAGTTTGTTCTTTTCCTCACTCCTTGCAGTCACTCCACTTTATGTTTTTATTTTTTACCTCAGTTTTCATCTCTCCTTCATGCTTCAGAACTTCAAGTAATCTTTGTTTGACAAGAGTTAGGAGGAAACCTCCTTGATAGGCTAATTATATCACAGGTTTTCAATAGATGGTTTTTTTGCACCATCCTCTAAATCATCTAATCCCACCTTCTAGCAGAAACAAGGTGCTGGGCATCACGGGCAGTGGCTCAGACCTATTATGACAATTCTTACATTGGTGTGTACCCTCTTGCTTTTCTATTGCCCATCCCCTTGAATTCCAGTCTCCTCTGCTCTCATCCATTCTTCTCTAATTTCTATCCTTTTTCAACCTCTCTCAGCGCAGTCCAATTTAATATCTTACTTTCATTTTTTCTTCTTTTGCCTCATCTTTCACATACAAACGCTGCTTACATTTTTGCTGCTATGACCAATAGTCTCATGATGATTAATTTGGTTCCAACAGTATCTTGGGATATAATTTTCATAGCAATTGTCATATTATTTCAGAGAAGTGAATGCACTTAGACTCATAGTCTCTGTCGATGGACAGATCAGAGCACTTCAGGAGTCAGTGCTTGTCCCAGGCATGTGTTTCTCCACACATCCACTTTCTGACATGCTTATCAGCTTTCAGAGCACAAGTGTCTCTTCAAGCCTCCAATTGCCTGGCATAACAGTGATCTTCAAAGTTCAATATTTACTTAGTGCTGTTGGCATACCTACACCCTGAGTTATGTCTGTGTTTTAGTGGTTCTTCAGTATATCTCTTCAGACTGCCACTGAATGAGCTAATATGACCAAATTCAGAGACCTAGAGCATAGCTGTTTATGTCTAAGTTGGTCATCCAAGGTTCCTGCTGTAAAAATTTTAAACATACAGGTCACCTCATCCCAAGATAGACATGTGAACAGTCAGATGATTTGCATCCTAGATGTGTTCTTCTGAGCTGAAATACAAGTAAGAGGAATCCCACCCACTAAAACGGAGGGGGACAAGGAAGCTGATGCCCTTTGCTTAAGGTGGGTATAAAACCCAAGTACTCTCCTTTATGGAGAAAGATGAACTTTACTCCATAAGTAAGCATTCAATTACTATCCAAAATGAAGGGACATGCAAGGTCCACACATGGTGGATAAGCTGAATTTTGCCGGTTATGGTTTTGCATGTTAATGGTACAAAGCAGTGAGAAGTTGGAAAGATGCACAAGAAACAGCCTGGGCAGGCTCTGACAGCATGGTCTAAGGGATGGGCATGATGTGGAAGTACTTTGGGCTGAATGGTAGATGACAAAAACTTAGAAATTTGATCACATTTCTCTGTTGTTCTACCTCTGCTTTTCTGAAGGAAACAGGGCTTTGTGTCCTAAATACATGGGCTCACATCAAAGAACAGCCTGATGCCACCTCATTTTTCTCCACAAATGGACCACCACACCGGATTTTGATTAGCATTTTGAGCCATCAGGGTCACATCTGAGAATGTGTAGTCCTCTTCAGTATTGATCTTTCAGGCCCTGAAGCATAGATGAGCAAGCCCTGACACTTGTCTGACACCGTGGGGGTGGGTCACCCTTTACTTAATAGCATGTTTAGTTTCACTTTGTGAGCACCAAATATTTATTGCCAGCACCCCAGCAATTCATAGTAATGTTTCTTTACATGTTTTCTATACTGGTTACTGACAAACAACTGAGTCCTCCTAATGATAATTATTCTGGGACACAAACTCTTTGTGTTCTAAACTGTGTTTTCTCAGCCTTTATCAGAGTTGGAGAAGGTGGAAATTACATTTCTTTAATTAAATGAAGGACACTTAATTTCTCTAGCATGTTGATGTATATTAAGGATCCTCAAGGTCTTATGCCTTCTGCTGCCCAAGCTACAATGAAGCTGGACCTGAGGGTCCAGATTGTGGAAGGAAAAAATCACAAAAATAACACCAGAAGAAAGCTTTTTGGTTTACATTTTTTATGTGTCCAGTAAATTGGAGCAGTACAGTGGCAGACAGCTCGGGCTCACTCTGGTCCGCCGGGAGTGTTACACCATATAAAACCAGAAATTATTGGGAACGGGTTTATGGAGTGAGGATATTGAGAAAATCAGACCGTGCATATAGGATCTGCAGAACCAAGAGGAAGGCAGGTCATAGGCCGTGGAGTAATACATGTCAGGTAGGTTATGTACAGATCAGTCAAGGTAGAGGTCACCAAGGACAGCATATCTGAGGAGATGGAATTGAAAACAGTCTACTGGTAGGCCTCAGCTGGGAGCAATGGGAACACATTAGGAATGATCTCCAGTACACAGACCTCAAATGTGCAGCACTGACACACAGGGACACAAGTCAAGGCAGATACCTGCAAGGATCCAAATGGTGCTCAAATATCACTGGACCTCTCAGGGGAGAAGTCTGTACATCACATAACTACAAGCTCCTACCTGAGATGAATTCCCAGGCTCTACATGCAGTCAAATGGAGATTTCTCCTGCAAAAGGCAATACAGCCTAAAAAGGATACTCTGAATTTTTACATAGGCTGTTTCGGAAGAACAGGGAAACTTACCTCCAAACATAGACAACTATATAACTACAAGTAGTTTTAACATACCCTGTTCCTTCCTAGGAGCATAGGGGCACAACTGTCTGGCCTCTGGCTGCCCTACTTGCTCTTTCATAAGCCAGAAGATGTTGTCTGTAGCCACACCAGTATCTTCTAGGGGAAGCCAGCACTGCTCTGCTACTGTTCCACATTTCACAGGGTTGTTTGCCATTTTTTTCCTAGCACTTGGCCCATCTTGTGTCATTTTCCTTCCCATTTAAAGAATGATGTCCTCATCCAGCCAGAGGTTTGTTTGTTAGGTGGATGTACGTGATGGCCTGCCTTTTGCTGGCAAGAGTTATGGGTCTATTTCAGAAACACACCGAGAAAAAAAAAAAGGTATCAATGAAATTAGGATTGGGCTTTTTCTTCTTTACAGAAGAGAGCAGGTCTCTCTATTCTTCCAATATACATTTAAGTGAAAGAAGTTCCAGATGGCTGCTGATTAGATTTGGTTGCTAAAAAATGTCTAAGCCTTTAACATCTGAAAATTCACAATTTCCAGGCACAGTTACACTGCCTAAAGACCTGTGATAGGTTTATTTGTGGCAACATGGAAAATGAAAGAGATGCATAACAATATAGAAAACTCTTGTGTGCCTGTGCTATCAATTATTTCATGGTATTCTTTGAGATATGTTTATGCTTGCAAAACACAAGGATCATACAACAGAAGTACTTTTTTGGCTGCAGCTTTTCAGAAAAGCTGTTACTATAACATGCCCAGCAGTTTGCATTATGCAGTGTAAATATGCAGTGTACGCTTAAAGAATGTGAGGTCCTAACATATAAGAATGCTCTTCTTCAGATGAAAAAACAAAAGAAATGACCTTATGATGATCTTACTTACTAAAAACATTTTTATTCTTCTAGTTCTTACATATTCAGTATTTTAAGTAAAAACTGCAATGCCGAAGTGTGACATCTTTTTCTCTAATTATTTTGCAAGGTGAAGAAAGGCATTTCAGCCAATGACTGGAAAATAATAGTATAAAAATGCACATTGATTTAGATTTTCAAAATTGATTAGCAGTTTAAGACTGTGACAGCAATTTATGTGGTGTTTCCAGTTTACTAGAAGCTAAAATTGATTAACATTTTTCGAAAAGTACCATGCTAATCAAGGTAAATTAAGTCATGAAATGACTTGATTACTAGACAATTTGCCCTTTCAGACACTCTTTAAATAAAACTAGTTTGGGAAACATTTTCTGACAGCAGATCTGCTAAAACTATTACCTGCACTGGGAGAAGGTGGTAATTTTTGTCTTTCATGCTTTTCCCTTTGTATTTTCTCATATCTTTTCAGTAAATAACAATCCTAGTCCATATTGCTCTACTGGATTTTTTTTTCCCTTTCTTGTGCGTTTCACTTCAAGATTTAATTATATTCATTCTGATAAATAATTCTATGCGCTTTCACCCTGCCTGCTACCTCTGTATGGTACAGCAGAATAATGCATGGACAATCTGGAAACCTGTGTCTGACGCCCCAATTAGAAATAGCTGCAGCAGGACAATTAGTCTAACAAATCTACCTTCAGACTCCCTTCCAGGTGTCTGGAAAAAGTGTGTATTTTATGTTCTAGAGATATGTACATAGTTTTAATGGGAAAGACTCCTGAACATTATTTTCACTTAAGGGTGAAAATCAGATACACATAAAAATGTATTAAGTCAAACTAAATGGATTTTTAAATTATTCCATAAGAGGTGGTGAAGACAAAATCAAATCACCTTCATTATCTGTGAGAGTGCTTCAACTCTGTTAGCGGTGACTGAGGTCTACCTTCAGCACTGGTCCCTTCACCAGCTTTTTCTCCCAAGAAGCCCCTACTCATTTCGTGAGGGGATCGTCACGGGTCACAGTACCTCTGAGGACACACAGCTGTGTAGATTAAGGTATCACCTCTCACGTATGCATACATGCACATACACTGGAGATACTAAGCTGAAGTCTGTCTCGTCTTTTGCTCAGTTCTTCACCCCCAGGAAAAAATTTCTGCATAAATAAAGGTATGTAATGGAGAATTGCATGAACACACCATGCCAGGCCAGAGCTCTTTACATGACAACACAAATCTTTGTCTGCAGCCTGTGGCATCTCCAAGAACAGAGACCACAGTCCCTGCCAAACCCCTCCTAGCAATGCTGGCACCAGTGCTTCGTGCTATTTAAGCCAGATGCTTCTTATTTAAGAAAGTGATTGGAAACATATAGTACAAAGAAACTAAAGTTATCTGTGTTCACATCTGGCCAATATGTATGGACCTCAAGGCTGGTTTACTTTAGGAGTGGGCTGAAGTTTGTGATTTTCTGTGGGAGATGATATAGTGAATTTAGGAGAGTATAGTTAAATTAGGGGAGGAGATGTGGCTGTGGGGTTGTTCATCAAGTGATGATGGGTTTTTCAGGGTGATGTGTTACTGGAGTGAAAGTCTCCTGCTGGAAGGGAGGAAGGAGAATACACAGGCACAAGGAAGGAAAACACACATGCAGAAGAAATTAATTTAAACCCTGAAGTATTTCTGTGTTTCCATTTTCCCCTTTGTATAGATCAGATATGTTTTTGCACAATGGTTCAGATGTCATTAAACATATGTAGATCTATGCAAACCTGCAGACACATGGCTTTTGTTCTGATTGTATTGCCAATAATGCAGGTAGCTTCATTAGAAAAGTTAAAAACTAATAACAGCAGCTCTGTGTATCCAAGATTCCTATGTTTCTACTTTCCTTTCCTCTCCCCTCTTCCTTGTGAAAGGCTGCCTTGCCTTTCTTTCTTCAGACCATTTCCATTTCCAGTAAGGAGCTGTCTTGTGTGAGAATCCTGCCTCTGTTTTCACATCCCCTCCACCCTCCACAATATTCAATGGTGTTGATCTGTTTTTGGCAAGATATGTGATTTTTTTATACCTTTTCAATTTTATTTTTTTCCAGACTGTCCCTCTCCCCCTTGGGAAAGATAAAAAATATGTAGTTTTTTTAATAAAAAACAACAGACAACCAGACCTTGAGAATTACAGTGCAGGAAAGTAAAAATATGTGCAGAGTGATAACTAAGCATGGGCAGCCACACTGTGCGGCAGAGATTGCAAGCTGAATGTTTTGCTTATGCTCATATTGATTGTAGCTATCTTTCCACTTTCTCAAACGAGCTTCATAAATTATACACCCCTGCAAACTGTGCCAGTTGGCATTTAAAATCTACCCCTTTACTACTGGAAGGAAAGGAACAATTAATGAAGCGGTGACAACTGGTGCTTCCTCCCTTCCTGGGGTGACAGGAGACAGGGACAAAACCCATCCAATGTGGATGACGTATTCAGTTACTAACAACACTGTGTCAAACTCATTGGGTTGAGATCTGAAAGCAGAGCAACACATTTTAATATACCATTTCAAAATGTTTTTACAAAAAAAGCAGGAAAAAGGAGATGGGGAGGAAGTCATCCTCCGTGTCCAGTTCCCCTGGGTGACAAATGCATACAGGGGCTTTCACAGCTCTCTGATTTTTGTTGCAGCCATGGTCCAGAGCCACATGCTCTGCACTGCCGCAGATACACTGCTTCAAATGTCAGGACTGATTTACCCTTGGAAAGAGAACAAAGCAAGTCAGTTTTTGAACCCGATAATGACAATAAACAGCAGTAGTTGTTCAAAAATAGCCCAGATCAGGAACTAAATAAGGACGGTGCTGTGTATGCTGTTAACCATTACCTATGCTGTTCCTACTAGCTTTTACTCATAGTG
Source organism: Limosa lapponica baueri (assembly GCA_002844005.1). Lineage (NCBI taxonomy): Eukaryota > Metazoa > Chordata > Aves > Charadriiformes > Scolopacidae > Limosa > Limosa lapponica. Next base: position 399,639 of record KZ506011.1, read on the forward strand.
CAAGCTCCTTCATTGGCATTAACAGTACCACAGCTTGTTAAAAAGTAGTCATATGAGCCAAGCCTTAAAGGACAAAATGCTTGTGCTTCCTAAATTTTGACTATAGTGACAATAAAAAATATGACTGTCCTCAAACACACATGGAAAAACCAAGCATTAGCTGCGAACTTGAATGTCACATTTTCAAGCTGAGCTTGTTTGGATGCATTTGCATGACATAACACAGGGCTATGTAAAGGTATTCAGGCTAGTATGTACCCTGCAAGCAACATGGTGCTGTTCAGGAGGTCTCCAGCCAGGTGAACAAAACCTCCTAACGCTGCTATGTTACTTTCAGCACCTCAATATTGCACCCTATTGGGAAATGCAAAAGCTCTATTTAGAATTTTGTAGTTTTATATATATAATGCCTATACAGATGCCTTTCAGAAGGCTGTGTTTGGATTCCTGTTTTTGAAAATCTTGCCCACAGTAGTCCTTTTGCACTAAAAACCCACTAAAATCCTTTTGCAGTCAGCCTATCCTATTTAAATATGCTAAATTTACTTCTGTAAATATGCAAGACATCATGCAGCCTAAAGTTTTCAAACAGATTACTTCCTATTTAAAAGGCGTGACCCTACTCTAAAAAAATGAAGAAACTGTAATAAACTAAAGTGAGAGTGAAATGTTGTCTAAATTCTTCTACATGGAGCTGCTTCACATTTTTGCTCACTGCATCTCATTCTTCCATGATTATTCAAAGCTTGTATCTTCCCAGCAATGAAAACATCAGCCCCGAAACTGGAAATTTCACAAAAGCAACATTGATGGTGACATCTTCTGAATGCCCTCTTGCCACCAATGGGATAAATGTTTTTTCACATGGTGTGTGTATAATTTTCTACAATGTCTAAACAAGGCAACACAGTTGACAAACTTGTTCCTGTTAATTGCCAAATCCTCACTTTCAGGACTGCATAAATCTTCTCAATCAAAGATCACAGCTGATACTGTCAGGTCCAGAATCTCTCAGCATATTTTTGGTGCCAAGTCAAACACAAATTCCTCAGGGCTCACACTGATAACACCTTCTTGTATATATATTTTTGTTGTTGTTCTGGATCTGTGGAATAACAGCTTTGAATTCATTCTGATGTGTTCGTATTTGCTGCATGTGTGGGGCTGCCAATTTCTGAACTGCTTGGCTTGAGAAATTGTGCTGTGAGCAAAGACCCTCTTCTTGCTTCTGGTCCTGCCTCACTGCCACCTCAACTCCCAGGCACTGCCCACCAAAATATCACCAAGGACATCACGAGAAAAACAGTTTATGTCTGGTTGCTCTTTCTTTGTTAAACAACAACAGCTCTAACCTGGTCATGCTTCTTTTTTCTACATCTGTTTTTTATGCTTTCTACAAAAGTTCTGTTTCCTTTAGTTCAGAGTTACTGGTGGTTGCCTGGCCTAAAGCACCGTATGTCTTGGATTCAATTGCAAGCCTGGTTGTTCTGGGCAGGTGTGGACAGCCAAATCACCTCCATCCTCTTTTTTTTTCTCCCCCGGGACCTTGGGTGCAAACGTTATGTGTGTTTTAGCAGTTCTGTTGTTGCTCTCACTGGTAACGCCTTTCTTGCTGCAGCTCTGGAGGCATGTCTGCCATGTAAGCTAATGTCATAGCTCTCATCTTGTGCTTGATGCAAACCCCAGCCTGTGAAAAGTGACGCCTTGTTTCACCCACATTGCTGCCAAGCCCCGTGGGATGAGGTGGGAGACAGAGAGAACAGTCGCCACCTGCTCTGCTCCACAGGGTGGTCTTGGCCCCACGGAGGTGCCAGCTGATGCTGCTGGTGTTGCAGAAGGGAGTCTGCATATGGAGTGAGCCCCCACCACCACCCACGGCGAACACATTACCCTTCAGACCCTCCTTAAGGCGATAAGAAAAATGGAAAAACCCAAATCAAGGCAAAGAAGACGTAGTTTGATGCTGCCTTCAGCATTCCTCAGGCTCAGAGGGGTGGCTCGCCACGCCACAGAACTGAGGCCTTCTGCCCTATGGCAGCTTGTGTTAGCATAACTCCTAGATGGGCCAGTCCTCTCCCACTGTGAAGCTACCTGACCCTCAGTGAGAGGCTGCCCCTGGCTCTTGACGTGGGTGTGCTGTCACTCACACCCAGCCTTCCCAGATTCTGGCTTCAGCAGTCTCTGGGCGCCTGATGTGTTTAAAGCAGTACCAGGAACTTGGCAAGACATCAGACTGATGGTTCAGCTGCACAAAGCTGATCTCACCTTGCTGTGTGCCAGTCTGCCAAATGAACAAATGGTGCCAAAAGTACCTCATATTGCTTGGCTGTAACACTGATTTTATTTTATCCCCTTGAACCTTTGAATATATAAAGCAATTGTGGGGTTCTACTGAACTGCACCCATCATGGAGCCATTAATGGTCTCCTTCCAAGCACCCTCTATAGTAGTCTGTATAGACAAAAAGCCCCACACCAAGATCCACTTTCAAGTAACAGGTACTCCCAGCTTACAACAAGGTCTATCAGGATGCTCCAGTGAACCTGGCTGGGCTTCTGCTGCCACAGAAATCTGCCAAGGGAAAAATGGGCCCGAAGAAGCTGCCGCTCCTATTTACTGTTCTTTCATTTTGGGCAAGGGGGAGCAATGTTTGTGTGCACTTCTCTTTATCTCTGTGGAGCATCTGTTCCCATAGATGATCTTGGCTAAGGATTTTTTGCAGTTGCTTTCCAAAGCCTAACAAATTAAATAGACTTTGGTCCTTTCACTCTGATAAATGTCATATGAACACAGCTTAACTGCCTTTGCTAGATTTGTTCCTGAAGTTTGTAAATATCTTTCTGAAGAGCATTATTTTCTTTTTTTTCTTTTTTTTTTTTTTAGTTCATTATTTCATTTCATTTCAGAATTGATCAAATTCTGTTGGCTGCAGGCTTATCATAGGAAGTTTTTTTCTCACCTGTAGCTCTAGGCAGATTTAATGTCTGTTTGGTTGCTTGGACAGATTGGCCTCCATTGAATCGTGGAAAGAAGGTGTCTGGGGATAACCCAAATAGACTAGTTAATGAAAGGGAACACATAGATTTGAACTACTAGAACTAACAGTTATGCAAGCAGCTGGGCACTATCTGTACTCCACGTTCAAAGAAATGTTGTTGGTGGTAGAGATAAAGGTAGGATGGTTTTTGTCTTAAATACCATTTAAAAATCCCCCCCCCGCTTTTTCTTTTTCCCCTGAAAATGGAAGGTTCTGATTTGCTTGCCCATGGATCACTTCCAGTCTGATCTCTCATACTATCATCACTCATGTGTTCATATGATGATATTGTAGCTGGAGCAAGGGCAGTGGACAAAGCTTGTGGGTGTACCAATGTGCCACTCCGATTCCTAACAGATCCTGCATTAAATACAGAGGGATTGTTTGCTGTGGGAAAGAAAGTAAAGGAATCATTCTGTCACTGAAAATAAATTGAAGGTTCCCATACATTACACTAGCCCAGGGTCACTTTCTGTCATGTGTTCATTTTTTTCTGGCTGGACAATTTTCACCCTTCTTTGTTCATTCTAAGATGAAACTTCTTCTCCAGCCTTCTTCAACCAAACAGCAACCCAAAGTTTTGCTGAAAATCCAGATGGAAGATTATGGAATCTACATATCTTAAGTGAGACGGATGAGTAATGCAGCTTACTTGTCTAAATCACTCAGAAATCCAAATTACATGCCACATGTTACTCCTTAAGCTAGTCAAGAGCATTTTTCTTTTCTTTTTTTTTTTTTAATTAATTCAGGCTAAATGCCTTTAATAACTGCAGGGCTGAGGAGAAAGAGCACTGTTGTAAACAGTGTTTTGATTTCATCTGACCCTTGCATTATGAGATCAGGTCTTAAGATACATTATCTGGAAATGTGATGGCCCTTAATTTTTTCCTTTGAGTGTCGCTGTTTTAAGGAGACTTCATAAGGCTGGCAGTTCATGTAATCTATAAGCTGTAGCTGGTCACTCTGGTATGCTCTCAGTTGCTATTTGTTAAAAATGAAAAATGAGAGCTGTATTGCCATACAGGTGTTGCATGTTTCTGAGGGAACAGCTTTGGAACACAGCTGTAGAGTGGGTACTTCCAGACATAGCAAAATATATATATATATATATGTTTATGTTGATAGTTTGCCGAACCAAAATCACAACATTGAATATCTGAAGATAAGATTAAATCCAGATTTAAACCAGGCAGGCTTATCCAAGTCTAATAAATAACATACTCATTACAGAGATGTAGAGTTGCTTGCTGAGAAGTCTGCATATAGCTGGGTGGATTAGTTGCGTATTAGGAGAAGTAAGCCTTCTGCCTCCCGATAGCTGTGTTCATGCAAACTTGGATGCATATGTCTGCATCCATGACCACAAGTTAAATACTTGTGATTCGTGCTTGAGGAGAGAGTGGAATCTGTTAGCTACAATGGACACTGTCTTTATAGGCATTGTCCTTTCCTGGAAGCATTCCAAAAATTGAACAGATGGCAAAAGCCTGATGAATTTTCAGATATTTTATCTGGATCACAATGCAAGTGACGCGCTACCATGATGCATGTTCTCCTCTCCTTCCACTATCCTGTTCTCAACCCTGCTCCCGTCCAGATATCTCACTGCTAGCCAAAGAAAATATCAGTTTTGTTTTAATATAGTCCCAATCCTAAGCCAAGAGAATCAAATCTTAGCAAGGAAGGACACGCAAGTGCCCTTATTCTTTGCCTTTTAGCTTGTTTTTATTACAGCCACTTCTGGGGGGAGGCCAATCTAAAAAACATGGCAGCTAACTGAATAACAGAGGTGCTGAACTCTGACCTCAGACACACGTGGCAGCAGATATCGAGCTGGAAAAGTATGCTCAGATAATTCAGTGGGATCTGGGCTGAAAGTAAGGCAGTACCTCACATCTGTACTGCTCTCTGTAGTGCATTGTAAAGCATAGTCCAATGGTGCTTCCCAACAAGAAAAGCAGAGTGAATGCTTGTCTTCTTTGTACACCATTCTCGTGAAGAAATCAATTTTTCATTTTTAAATATTATATTGCACCTACTTACAATTTCTAAAGCCATGTACTGCAATTTGCTGGCACAAACAACTGATCCTATAAACTTCAGCAATGTCAGGTAATGTCTGTGGGGAGTTCAATCAATAAATAAACTCTCTCTCCTCTATTGCTGAGTGATTTCACCACCAAATGACTTTGTTTAATGCTGTGAAAGTGGCCAACCATACTATGTCACTTGAGTGAAAAAGAAATTTGGAATCTGAAAGCAGGGGGAACAGAGAACCACGCACTATTATTATTTCCCTGGAGCTCCATCAGTGGGCTTGTGGATAACCACAGAGGTAAGAACTGCTGCCTCCTGGGTTC
>KZ506011.1:405578-441385 GCA_002844005.1 Limosa lapponica baueri
TGGGCTGCTTTAACTTGTATCCCCTTCCTCTGATCCCAGTGGAGCAATGAGACAGACAAGGACCTAGAATAGCTCCATAGTACAGGCTCCCTGCCCCCTGAAACCGTCCTCATTCTGTCCTTACAACCAGGTTTAACCCCCCTAAAGAGGAAGAAATTAATCAAGGATCAATTCACTAAATGCTTTTACTTCAGTTGAGAGATGTTTGTTGCTCTTTAAAGGGGGCAGAGAACGCCCTTCAAATTTTGTTAAAATATATTTTAATATGAAATATACTAAACAAAAAGATAAGAGCAGGCAGTTCTCCAAAATCTACTCCTGTTTCACACAGACTGTTCCAGCCAAACGCACCAAGTTAGGCTTGGGACATAGATTCATCAGTAAGATGGGCTGTTGTTTTGATTGTTTTGTGCTGAATTTTATTGAAGGTGCCAGCTGTCAGTGATATGAGTGGGTTTCTGGTCAGAAAGAAAATGCTGCAAGAATATACCTTGTTAGGGCACCTATCAGCTCCCCATGGATTCACCTTATCTAGACAACTGTCAGAAACAAGCACTTACTGTAGTCAGTTCTGTGGAACCGATATAACTGTCAAAGAAATTGGTGTTTCTCAGTATCCTTGATGTAATTGCCATGTCCATTCCCAAACACCAATTCCAGAAATGGTATGCTAAGTCTCTTCTTCAAACACTTGGGAGAGAAGACGTTATTATTTGTTAAGGGGGTCAAAGTAGTAGGGAACTGAAGCCCTCAGGGACCACGGCACCAGTTCTGGAAGGGGTTTGAAGCCCACAGTAGGCTCAGTACTCTGGAGGGAAATGCTGCCAGCGTTGTTGGTGCCATCCAGTTGGCTGAGGCTGATACTAAGAATATCAGTTAGTGGTATGTGGGGAAAAATTCTTTTACAGGAGCACCTACAGGCTGCAGCCAAGAACTGTGTAGGTGCTGACTGTGAAGGTATCATGCATATAATAAGGCACAGTCTCTGCTTCAGTATGCAGTATAAGCAAAGAAGACAGATGAAGGGTGTATACATGGAGGGGGAGGCAGAAATATTATCTCTGTTTTGCAGATGAGGAACCATACAATCTTAAGGTCTGAATGGTAGCAACTGAACATCAGGGTCAGATCCCCATAAAACGAATTGTTTACCAATGTTTTTCATTTGCAAGTAGCATCTTTTAAGACATTCAGGAAGAGAAAGGAATAGTGTTGCATCTGAATGAAAATCCTTAGGTGTTATGGTAATGTATTAAAACATATCACATCTGAGTGTTTGTCAAGTACAATATGCAAGTGGCTAATGCTGCAGTCAAACGCATTTTTCCAAGGAATCAGCTGCTTTCTTATTGCATTTATCAAATATATCTCCATGGAATGATATTTTCTAAGACATGAATCAACACAACATATGTTATAGTGCTTCAGCTTTGTTTTCATAATGAAAAGAAGCTGCTTTAATAGCATCTGTTGCAGTGCTAGGAACATATCTTGCCAGAGTTTCTCAGTGAAAAAACTCCAATTTCAAGTCAAAGAACTTGGATCCAGATTTAAAGGAATGGGCAGGCTAGTTGTGATCATGCCTGCTATTACCTACTTATCTGTTCTGCTCTCCTCTCCTTTCTTTAATTATTTAGCAGAGTTAACACAAAAACTCAGTAAAGGAAACACTTAGAGTCAGTGTATCATTTCTGGATGCAGATATTCTTCTTTAAGCCAGCAAGGAGTTTTGAGTACGAAGTCCTGTTGAAGTCATCAGGTTTTTTTTGTTTTTGGGTTGTATCTCCCCTATGCTGCAGTTGTCTTCTAAAATGTACAATGTAGATTATCTTCCTTTGAGAGAATGGCAAAATGAAAACTTGCTGTACAGGGACTTTGTAAACTGCTTTTAATCTAATTTATATTATGGGACACCAATTACTGGGGAATTCATATGCTACTAAATGTCAGTTCCCATCTTGTCCGAGCAATGACAAAAACAATTTATAAGTCATTCTAATCACAAGAGTACCACGCTGAAAAATCTCCTTATTGTTCCTTCACAATTCCCCTGATAACTGCAAGAGTATGGCTTTTCAAGGTCCTTCCACCCTTACCACTGCCCTGCAGTAGAAGGAAGTAGCAGATGTTTGGATTTTAAGTCCTTTCTCCAGGGGCAGTAACAGAAAGATAACAGCAGAATGTTTGAATGGGTTTCTCTCCTTTTGACCCTGCTAAGGTGCAAGGAGTCACAGAAAAAAGAGCAGTCAGGATCAGGAGATTGCATTAGGTTTTTATCCACTCTAAATACTTTAGCTGTGGTTAATATTTCATTTTTCCATGCAGCATGATAGACACAAAGGTGTGCAATGAGTGGAGATGTGAAACCTATTCCAAAGAGCTTCAATCTAAATCAGACCCACAGGGATTTCATGGGAAAAGGGGAAAGAAGGAATATCTCTGAGGAAAATAGAGAGGGTTTTTAGGGCAATAAACTATGAATTATACTGGTCTCTGCTTCCTTGGTTTGTTTTGCAATTCTTATAAGCAGAATTGTAGTCAAGTTATACAAACAAAAGCTACCCCCGGCACAAGGAATGCCCTTTGAAAATCCCTGTTTATTCAGTAGATGAGGATATATGGACCCTTATGCCTTAGTGATGGGTATTGAAATGCCTGGATTGATACATTTTACTATATATAAAAATAGAGAGGGGAAATAGAAAACTTTGACATATAAAAGGATGATAAACTAGAAACATAATTTAAAAGAACTCTGCCAGTGCTTGAGTGTCTGGCATTTTCTGCTTCATGAATTGTAATCTTTGGTGGGGGGCAGGGAGGCAAGCTTATTTCAAGTCAGAGAAGCAACAGAGAGAATTTCTGATGAAAACCCAGGTTGGCTTGAAGGTACATTCAGATCTCTGTGGCTCATGCTGGCAAGGTCTGAAGACTTTTTGTTTCAGCAAGAACTTAGGACTGTGCCTGGTCATCATCCAGAAATAACTTTGCTGGAACTGGTAGGGTGGCTGGAGTAAACCACCACTTGGAGACACATACTGACTACGTGATAACATAGTCGGATCAGCCCAAACTTCGGCAAAATCTCCTACCCACTACTTACTAGGATATCTGGTATATTGATATGTGGGTACATGATCACGAGTAGGACAGACTTCTCTGCCAGATGCATGTAGTCCCCTCTGTAGGAGGAGACAAATGGTTCCTGCCTCATCACATTCCCATGAGAAGGGACAGGAGGCAGATCCCTTGTGCCATGGGTGGGGCTCTGCAGAGCGTACATTGGCCATGGTAAACACAGATTTTGCCTGTCAGCCAAGGTACTTTCTTAGTTGCTTTTGTTATGTGTGTGCTGTGTTGCATCATCCTCACAGAGCACAACACTTCCAGTAGGCAGAAGGGTCGTGGTATCTGGCCCCCAGTGAACAACTCCCAGCATTTTTCTACCATCCTGACCTGGGATTAAGTTGCTTTGAGAACATCCTGCCATGCTGATAGCAAACAGATGACAGGAGAGTCCGTTTACTAAAATGAGTGTGGTCAAGGCTGAATTTGATACAAGGATGTGGCACAGAACTGAATAGAGCTACCTGTTCCTGCCCACCTTCCCACTGGAATTCTTCTCATTGAGGTGTTTCTGCTGTTTCATACATCCATGCAGATAATGAAAGAAAAACAAACTTAGAAAAGGCAGTGCACAGTTGTATTCAAGAGTATTCTAGCAACGAGCTTATGTAGTTGATGGGCACAAATACAAAAAAAAATCCTAAACATGTTCTTTGCTTATAGCTTCTTCTCCCCCTCTATATTGCACACCAGTATCACATTTCATGCACCAAGCATCCCAGGTAATGATGCAATTTTGACAACATTTTAATTTATTGATGAAGTAATGTTGCCTCTGAAAACCTGAAATGAGACATATTCCTACTTTTAATCTCAATTGCATGGAGTTATAGAAGCTCACTTATCAATCCCCTAGCTGTCTGCACCCCTTCGCATGATTGCCCTATCAATATAATGTAAAATGACTCAGTTTCAGGAAGCAATACTTATTCTTTTCTTGGCTGCAAGTCTGAGCTCTGTTTTAATATTAGCTTATGAAGTTGTCCCTTAATAAACACTGAGTCTTCTGAAAGGGGGAAAAAATGTCAGTCTGGTCCTTTTGATCTGTAGAAGAGATGTAAATTTACTCACACTAACTGGAAAGCAACCATTGCAGACCTGAAACCTAATCCTTTGAGCTATCACGTTTGCTCAGTAGCAATGAAAGTGATGTCTGGGGACACTAAGCAGCAGTTTCAAATCATGAGTGTGTGTTTTCTAAATGTAAGGAGCAGCTTTTCCCTCCATAGTTATAAGTACGGATGTGTCACCTATATGATCCAATGGACAGCTGTAGCCAGCAGAGGTCTGGACTGGACTGACAGTAACAGATGAGACAGTGGTCCCATGTCCTGCTACTCAACAGCCAGCTCTTCTAGATTGGATTTATCCATCAGGGGAGTAGAAGTGAGTTCAGTCAGAAGGCAGTCATTCTGTTAATGCTCTGTATTGCTAGACAATAACCTCCGACTTATCCCTGGAGTAACTCATTCATGGTTTTCAAATCAAAAGGCAGTCAGCTCCAGGGTATTGAGACCCTCAGATAACGGCATCATTCCAGCCTCTTGTTTCAAATGCCATTGCTCAGCTGGGGCAAGGAGAGTTGCAACCTGACCTCTCCAATGGCCTCTATCACTTTTTGTTGAGCCCAATGAGCTTGATTCATAGGAACAATGTAAAGAAGAAGAATGTCTGTCTGGGAGTGCGTTTTGCTACATGTACTGAGAGGAGCTACCTGGAGAGTGGCACTTGTCAGGCAGATGACTAATAAAACATGTGATACAAGCACATTTAACAAGCACAAACATCGGCTTTTTGAGCAGTAAATGTGCATCTCCTAGCTTTTTGGACTTTTCCTGAGCGTGGTAAATCTATACAATCAACACCAGAAACATGGACAAGAACGTATATACAAATAAAAAGCACACGTATCTCCTCAACAGCTTCAGCTCTCCCCCCTCTCCCGATAAAAGTTCTACATTTCAAAAGCCATCAATCAGCAGGAAGACATAGTTTCTTTTTTCTGAACCTACTAACATGTTCAACACAATAAAGGGGGGAAGGAAAACAAGAGGAGAACGATATGGGGAAACAAAACAAAACAAAACCACTCTTCTTGCAGTTCTGAGAAGCATTTACCAATCTCTTCTCCCATAGAAAAATTCTGCTCTGTTTCAAGCAGTCCTGAATGTACTTAGCGCTGCTCTTGAGCACACAAAACATTCCTCACAATTGCTTTCGCATCCCAGCAATCCACAGAAGATCTTACACATTTATTACAGAAAAATCTTTGAAATCTAATAGATCTTAAGCTGCACACAAGCTCTGAGTGCCCCCACGGCACCCTGCCACCCCCCTTCCTGCCTTTTGCTGAGTTAATCCGCAGCTCTGCCGGCTAAGGGGACTTACCAAGGGCTTTTCGATGGGAGAATGCAGTTAGGCGCTCTCACACACTGGAATAGCTGCTACCCAGTAATGAAGCAGGAACTGAGAAGTCTCACTCTTTCAATAGCTATTCAGGTAGTGCTGCCAGCTTTCTCAAGCTCTCTGCATATACACACGTTGGGGGGGAGGGGGGGAACGGGAGGGATGGAGGTGGGGAGAGAGAGGGAGAGACGAAATAAACTCTGACTATAATTAAGAGATCTCCTTTCTACAAATCACAGCAGCAAGAGATCCCTTTAGCAGCCTTTTAGCATGATCTTTTCAAAAAGGAGTCCCTTACAAGAAACACTGCATCCTTCCTACTCTCTTTTTTTTTTTTCTCTGTAAGAAAAATTGAAGCCAGCTCTCAGAGATTTAGTCATTGATGTATCATAGGGAGGTTACTGTTGTTTGGAGTTTTGATTTTTTTTCTTTTTATGATGAAAGTTTTATTATGAAATTCAGCCTAGTTTGCAGCCAAAAAGAGACCCGACTCTGCGCTTTGTAAGGAGCAGCCTCCCAGGAAAGCAGTTTAGATCAATAGCTTCATGCATTTAATGACAGTACTTATGAAAGAAAGCATCTGTGCTAAGCAATTCACTAACTGGGAAGGTAACAGCTTAGTAAATACATGTCACTGCCTTTTTTGTACCTACATACACCATTAAGGGAAAAAAACAATACCACGTGTAAATTAATAGGAGGATTTATAACAGAAGTCCTGAACTTGGAAATATTTTACAGAGAGCAAATTTACAGTACCCCAGTATGCCAGTTCCAGAGGGAATGAGTGTCCAGTCTGTCAGTTAGAGATGATGGTTACTTGTTCCTCATACACATGAAGTAAAACCTGTCATAAAATTTTGGAATATTATTGCATTAGGCAAAGGGATTTGAAGGATTTAAGAAAGTTAAATCTCCAAGACAGATCCTTTCTTTATTAAAAGATCCTCTTTCACTGAAGCTTTAAAATTATTTATCCTTTCATTACTTCTGATGTTACCTTTGATAAAAATCAGATAAAATATATCCTCTCCCTAAATAAAAGAGGAAAGTGTTCTGGAAGATTTCCCTTCATCAGTCCATCTCTCTTTCTCACACATAATCACCCATACACCCACCTACACACACGCACAACGTGATAGCAAAAGTAACAACTGGGGGAAAAATCATCAATTTCATTTGCTAGCAGCCTTGTTCCCCAGATACCAATGATTTTGTCCAGATCTTGGTACAACATTGGTAACCACAGGGTCATCTGTAAAGCAGATGAAAAAAGGGTGAAAAAATTAAACAGGACATACGAATGTGATTTTTGTCCCTGTGAGCAATACAGACAGAACCACAGAGCCAGCTCTGCAGAGCCCCAGTGTGACGATGACTTGGTAACACCATTCAGAGGCTCAAGAAAACCTTGTAACAAGGATGGAAATGGGGAGAATAGAAGACAAAATAATTAACTGAAGCCTATTAAAAAAGCAGTCACAATTGAGAGTGCCCTTATTGACAGTTCTATCTAAAACACGGTAATGCTTTGCAACACTCTGTGACTCTTATTCAGCCTGCTAACCTTTTTGCAGGGGATGTTTTCACACACAGCTGTCCAGTTGTTAATATCCAAAGCATGTACTTAGTATTTAATTACTCTTCATCAAAGACAAATAATTCTGAGGTCTTGCCAAGTTTATTAGGAAGTCATAAAACATGAAGTGTTCAGACAGAGGCAGGAGAAGTCTTGAAAAGATGGAAATTTCTGGTCTTTGTTGCTCCTGCCTCCTTCCTGCTCAGAGTTGGTGAGACCGTGGGTGGTGGATACCACTTTGTATTTAATCCACAGACCAGCTCTGCTTGGCACCTCTCATTCCTAAAAGTGTCCCAGCACAGATGGGCTCAGGAGGCATCTGGAAGTCACAGGAGGGCATGGAGAGTAGCAGCCATGACTTCCAAGTCCTTGCTTTTCCTGGTATACAAAGGAGGGAGTATTAGTTGCCTGCTGCCTGTACATTGCAGCATCTCACTGTTAGCATAATTTGCTGTGGAAGTTCATCCTTATGAAATATATGCTCAGTCTCTCTCCTTGTCCTCTGGAGAGGTCAGCCAGGAGACTGGCAAGCTGTGATGCTTACAACGCTGGAGAGCTGCTCTCAAGGTCAGAGAACCTCTGTCAGCACTACCGGGGCTTCCCATCAGTACCCCAAAGACAACCCCGGCTATTCGCCATCACAAGCACCCTTGCTGCAGGACCATAAGGGTCTTAAATCCCCTCACTACAGTCCCATATCTGCATGCCTGTATTACAGCAGAATAGAGTATGGCTTGGGGAAGAGCTGCAGGTATCTTCCATAGAAAGAACATCCCTGACTTGCATGCTGTACTGGCTGAAGTTGTAATTTTTGAAAAGCTTGTTTCTAGAAATTACAAGTAGGCAGTAGAAATCTGTTTACATCATGAGGGTAACCTGAATAGCTGACATTTGACATCTTTTTGCACTGAAAACAAACTTTCCAGCCCTCCAGCTACTCCTCCATCTGGGCTTTCTAAAAGAAGATTTCACAGAGAAGGATGGAAAAAAGAGTTCAAAGAATGCATATTACCTTTAGAATGATAGGAGGGCTGTGTTCTTAGGGGATTATACTAATTCAGTCAGATCAGGTTGTCACTTGTAAGGACATGCAACTTACACTTTAATAAAAAAGATTCCCTTTTGTAGTGCAGGTAAAGAGGCCGGGAGAGCTCTCCCATAAATTACTGCTCTACAACTTGGAAAGAACTAACAAATCATCTGTGACCTGTGAATCTAATTTTACTGTGCAAAGAACTTTTCCTCTAGGGCTCTTTTCCTGATATGTGGATCTATTTGCCATTCTTCATTGACATAAACCAATTTCTGTGGTTTGCCTGTCAATAATTGTACTTAACTTTTAATGTGTAATAGTAAAGCCATTGACCTTCAATAGAAGCAGGTTCTTAAAGAAACAGCTTTCAGTTCCCCCGGTTGTGCAACATTTTGCTTTAAATACACCTCTGAACTGAAATGTTTATTTAATGTACTAAAGGATGATGGTGATATAAGGGTTTTCGTATTTCTTGCGTGAATGCTACTTTCCATCATTATCAACTAAGAGTTTTACACACTGATATCTTGCTTACTGTCTGAAAATAATAAGATGTATATAATATGGCACGTGATACTTTGGGAGTCAGTGTGGAGTGAGTACCGACTCGTGCTAGTACGTCCTAATGATGCTTTTCACTCTGTCTCTTCATCTTCCTCCAAATGCTCTCCCTGCATAACTGATTGGCCAGAAAGGTTACTCTAAGGGAGGAGGTATCAACACACATTTTATAATGATGTCAGAATAATTCCAGTCAGTATTACGAGCACAGGAGAATTGTTTTTACTTTTACAGTTAAAAAAAATGTGAATGGTCTGAGATATGGAAATAGATAACTTGCGCATGCCAACAACCTCTGCCCTGCAACTGACACCACAGACATACTGTCCTAATGAAAGTATTTCACATTTTGTGGTGATAGCTTAGATAAAACTGATTTCTGAAGGCATGGCCATCCCCTTTCCCTTCTTTCTCACAGAACTCTAATCATTTTACAGTGCAATGATACAGACAACAGCCTGTCTTTCAGACAGTAATTTTTATGTGTTAGACTTTGCCAAAATTAAGCATGTGCATGTTAATGTCACAAGGGTAAGATTTTACCCCACTGATTAAAGGTAATTTATGGAAGGGAGGTGGGGATTTTTTACATTAATGCTTATATTCTGTTCTAATTTACATCCAGGTAAACCTAATTTCAATATAGTTAGTAACGAGTTGCACCCATACCAACTCTGGTTCACACACAATCAAGCTAGTAATGTCAAATCTAGGGTAGGATGTAAAAAAACTTACAAATTACAAAACTTACAATACAAAACTTACAATATGCCATCAGCATGAACTCCTGCAAAGTCATTACAGAACCCAAACTTCAGGGTCAAGCTGTATCACTCTTAAGGTGTCCAGGCCACACTTTGTGCTACTGGCATTTTTAAGACATGATTCTGAACAGGCTATTTCTCCATAAGTGGAAGAAGTTGATGGCAAATGACAATTTTTTTGAATTGTGTAACATCACTAATGCACTGCTTTTATCAGATGAAGAGAAACATAATTCACAATTATGTTTATTAATAATCAGAATTAAATAAAGTTTTGTAAACCAGGACAAATTGGACAGAGAGAAAATTCTTTATGAAGCCTTTGTATTTGTTTTTTCTGTGTTTAAATGAAAACACACAAATTAATTTTTATGTACTTCAATAAAAGCTGAGCTATTAAGTTGAAAAGATGTTCTGTTGTGGGTTTTTCGGAGGTGTTCGTGGCAAGAAAAATTCTAGGCAGATCCATTCAGAAGATCTGTCTGAATCAGGGTTCCATTGTGGTGGGCTTCTATCCTTATATTGCCTGACCTAGCAGATTGAAGGACAGACTAAGTTTGACACTGGACAGGTCCTCAGCACATATAAAGCTGCCTGCTTCTGCTACAAAGGCTCAAAGCTGAGTTATGGCAACCCTACTGGTAGCTCCTCAGTTACTGAAAGCAAACCCTAAATTGGGTTTCCACTTTCTTGTTTGCATCTGGGGAGTTTTAATGGCCCTCAGCACCTATTTAAATCTGAGGAGGCAGAAAAGCAGTTTGCATGATAATTGCCTTTGAGTGGCAATTAATTATCACTCAATAATTAATATGAGAATACCTGAGAAGTGGAAAAGAATGACATTAGGAAAGGAAGTACTAAAGTAAGACCAGGAGCACAGCTGTCCTGGGGAGGCGACAGCCAGTAAAATGCCTCTGTGAAGCAGAAACAGCAGCATGAACAAGTGAGGTGGGCATAGAAGTGGTCAGCTGCTGATTCCAGTGTTTTTCCAGCAAGTCCTTATCTCCCCATGCTTTGGTCTGGCAGGGAGCCACCACACAGCATGGCTTGCTTTACCACTCCATGTATTTTGAACATATTGGCAAATTTCATTCCCACCCATTAGAGCACTTGTGCTAGCACCCAGGTTAACTGACCTGACAGTGAGTCTGTTTGGGTTCTCTCTCTGTCCCCATCAAGCTGCTGTGACAGTAAGTCCTAAGCAATCTAAAGGAGATCGTTCCCCCCTCCTGACGGCTGTGATGGTGGCTAACAAGCATATTGTGGGTGTTGCTGCTGAGCTTGATGGGGAAGAGTCATGTAAGCATGACAGGAAAAGAAAGCTGCAAACATGGGTTGTACTGTTTGCTTTGGAAGTGCTGAAATGTGTGGTTGTGCTGATGCCTTCCAGACCCGAGTGCCGTAACTGTGGGGCAATTGCTAAAATGTCTGGGATGTGCCTAATAGTGCGTGATTTCATGATATGACATGAGATGAACTATCAGCTTGCCTCTGCCAAAAGGACAGTTTGGTCACCCCCTTCCACCTCCTCATCCCCGCTGCAACTTCTGTGGCATACCTTGAGCCACAGCTGGATCTCATCTGATTGCACAATAAGAAGTTCGACAGATTAAATGGCAGAAAATTCGCCCAGCATATAAAGTAGACGATATGCCTCCAAGTTAGTGATCAGAATGGGTTTACTCTAAGTACAGTAGAGCGTCAGAGCCAGCACTGGACTGGGTAAGGGAAGAGTGGAGGATGGGAATGGGTACACTCTGCGGTAGTGTACTGCATTGCAACTCTGCAGTCACAAATGCCTTCAAGTTTTTACATTAAACATTACCCTATATAAAGTTTAATCAGCAAGGAACAATGTACTTCACCATCAGGAATTGGAGTACTTCCACAACAAACCAGATTTGAAACATCCCAGCGCTGTTCCCTCAGATGATCAGAGACAAAAGTGAAGGAGAAAAAAAAATCAACAATCTTCTAAGTGTTAATTTTTCTGTTTCCTAGAGAAAGGTAAAATCAGGATTTAACTGTTTTTCCTTTTATGTGAAGGGCCACTGATTATTCCAATTCTTGTCAAAGGTGATGGAGCTGACAACATGAAGGAGGGGAAAAGGGACAGCAGTCCTCGCTTCAGTCTGAGTCTGAGTATAAGCTCATACAAAAACAACATGAAAACATGGATTAAGCAGAGAGCAATGCCCACCATATCACCAGGTGAAGGTGAGTAAACCAAGGAGAGCAGAGTATGCGCAACGCATAGGGCAGAAGGGTATTCGGCTTGTTCATGCAGTAGTTGTGCTTGGAGGCAGAGGTTATCTACCACTTGGGTAATGTTGCAGCTTCTGTCCATGTGCTTGGTGCTCCTTTGTGCAGAAAGTCAGTCATGGAGGAAGAGAACTGTCACCCTGAGGGGGTGTTGGGATGTAGCCTGGATTTGTGCATGGGAAATCAGTTGTGTTCCAGAGAAAAAAATTATGTGCACAGCCAATGTGAATGTGATCTGGCTGAGAAAATGGTGGTTGAAAAAAAAAAGGAGACATTGATTGAAAAAAGAAGACAACATAGACTAGATCACGGTCATACCAAACAACAACTATTCTTTTTAGGGGAAATACAAATAAACTTCCTACAATTAACCCAACATCACAGGCTGACTTTCTTGCAGGACACAAATCCAGTCTGGCATCTGCTAATGTCCCATGACTCTCTGCTTCCTTCTCAGGTATACCAAACTTAGTTGGGCCATAACTGATCCCCTGTGTTGCCTCTGCCCCATAACACCACAGCACACTGCAAGTAGCTTAAGGGAAGGAATACCAGGAGGAGGTGAGGGGTAGTTGAGGGAGTCAGTCTCTCTCGGTGCCACTGGAGCAGTAGTTGCATCTTGCCATGCCTTGGTAAGAGACGTCTTTGTCTTTGAACCAAGCCTTGTATTGTTAGCCAGGACACAACCAGTGATGGCACAAGGCCAAGTGATGACACCTACAGCAAGGGAGAGAGTATGATTAACACCTCCAGAAAGAGAGCTAATAGGCATCAAAATCACTCTGACTACCACGGAAGCTGGATTGCCAGATAAAAGTTGAACAGAAGCAGTGGAAGCAAGAACTGGGGAAGAAAATGAACATTAGCTATTTTTATTGTGCCCCGGAGGGAAAAGGATGAGAAGAAATAATGCCAAAAGCACAAGAACATTTGATAAAGGTTTACTCAGCTTAGAAAATCCTACTCTTTTAACATTTTTTATTTGATGAAATATAAATTCAGCCATCAGTACTTGAGGGGGTTTTGGTTTCTGAATAAATACAAATCTAAATATGTTCTATTTGGTGTCTGAAAAGCTTGAAAGCCTGAGAAGACTTGAGATTATCCTAACTACACAAATAGGGCATTGTAAGAAATGCCCTCCTTTATCGTTTACTCAGTCCTAGGTAAAATGGTGCAAAGTTACTCCTTGTATGAAGACAGTATACACAGCAGTCAAAATATTTGGAGTAGATCTTTAGCTAAAAATGGTAAAAATGGAATTAGTCCAGTTTACACCAACAGACCATCTATGTATCCGAGAAAAGTGTAACAGAGGAACAAAATGCTGCTACATCAGTTTGTTCCTTTTGTTTTCAGTTAATTCCCGCAACACTGCCTGTGCATGCTCTAGGCATTTTTGTAAAGATTGAGTTTAAATTCACTATGTTGCTATGCACTTAACTATGGGTTTATATTTCCGCTAAAAGAATTCATGTGTAGGGTTGTTGTTTTTGTCAGACATGAGTCCACAGAGGAATAAAAGGCATAGAAAGATCAGATAATGAGCATTTAGAAAACAATGATAAATCCCCAGCAACATAATTGAATATGTTGTAAATTTTAAATATAATTTATGGTTGATCCTTTCCTCCTTCTTCTCTATATAAGCCCATGGTGCTGAAGAAGTAGTAATTCCCTCTGCTACTAGCTGTGCATAAGAAGAATACGGTTAAATATCCTGGGTGCTCAGCACCTCCAGAGGTGCAGCAAGGCTTGATGCGAGGCATGCCAGAAAGCCAAGTTTAGATTCCTGAATGCAAACCTTCTGTTTAACATTTTTCACAAACAGTGAGCCCACTGAGGACAGACAGGGCAGGATTTTGCTTCAGGATAAGCAGCGGCACAGGGAAGGAGAAAAAGCCTGCCAGCAGCAGTAGATGCAATCCGGGTATGTCTTACACTGTCTTTCGTGCCGCACAAGAGCGCTCTGGCAAAGACAGCCATCTCCTGTGGTGGAGCGCACATTCTGCTGTAGCGGCATGACAGCGAAAGTTGGTATCCATAGGGACCTCCCTTGAGGAGATCAGCCTGAAAGGGCATGAAATGTGACGAACAGGGTAATCCAAGTACATGAAATTTATGAATTCTGGCTGACATGCGGAAGTTGTTGCCTTGAAAAGGCTGCTGCAGGGGGTTGGACTCCTTTGCTTGCTGAGCAAATGGGGGAATAGAGGGCTAACCTTCATAATTTGGGCCAGACAAGCCAGCGGGCTCACTGAAGTCTGGGAAGACTCGCTGGCATTAAACATCATTACCAGCAAATTCATTTTTCCACAGCACAGGCTGTGTGTGTATGTGCGTGTGTTATTAAATCCAGATTTTAAATGCCCCTGAAGGTATACCCAAAGGACTGAAAGTGCCCATGAGTTGAAGATAACATTGAACTTGCAGATGGCAATGGGAAAGGGCTGCACTGGCCATGGGCAGGGAGCTCACATGTTCCAGCATTTCATCTCCCTGAAGAAGTAACCAAAAACCAGCCTGTGCCCAGGAAATGTGCTAAAAAACATAGAGAATGAAAAGCAGTGCACAAGTAGTGGAAAACCTGAGAAACTACAAGTTAAGCAGGTTGGGATCTGGTGCAGAAGCATGGAGAGTGTCCGTGTAGGCATTGGAGAATTGCCTTCTTAAGCCTGTGACATTTCCTTTATAGGTATCAACCAAAACGGGGCTGGATGCTGATGGAAAAACTCTTGGAAGGCACCCAGACCAAGGAACATACTTGTTGCTCTAATGTCAGCAGTGACTAATATCTGTGAAGGTCTTGTTGAAAAGAAGGGTGAAGTGACTGACCTGGCCCAAGGGGAGGCATCTTTCAAAGGTCAACCATGGCAAGACATCTCTAAACTTCATGTATGGTTCTGCCATCACTAATCTAACTTGTCATGTACACCTGTGAGAAACTGGACGTGAGAACCCAACAGAAGAAGTAAAAGATTAGTCTGCTATTTACAGTGACTATGAGGTTTTCCTATGATTCTTCTTTATGACTTGTAGACAAAGAGATGGAACCTGGAACAGGTTGCTCAGAGAAGTTGTGGATGCCTCATCCCTGGAAGTGTTCAAGACCAGGCTGGATGGGGCTTTGAGCAGCTTGGTCTAGTGGGAGGTGTCCCTACCCGTGGCAGAGGGGTGGGAACTAGATGATCTTTAAGGTCCCTTGCAACCCAAACCATTCTATGATTCTATGCCTTTGGGACCAGCTGTTCCCACTTTGTAATACAGATCTCAGTGGGTCAAAACACTAAAACCATGAGACCAAGTAGAATTTTTCAGATGGTACAACATGCTACTTTCTAATCACCACTGTTAAAGAGATCAAAGTCCAGTGTTATAAAATTTTTTTATCTTACATCTAGTAAGTCTTACTGTATTTACAGAAGTAATTTTCCCAACACAGAATGCTTCTTGTCTGTATTTTTCTCAGTATTTATTGCCCAACGGAGTAATTGAAGGTGCTTCAAAAAAAAGTAGATAAAGAGATTTTGAAGAAAGGAAGTTACAAAAAGTAAGAGCTAACAGCTATTAATTATTTCCTTTTTATGTATGTAACACACCAGTTTTAGATGCACGTACTTGTAAAGTTATTATACATTTGTTATGGAAGCGTCAAGCTGTTCACCAAGCCAATGCAAAGCATTTTAAGCAGTACTAAGTGTAAAACCAAATGAATTAATGTGTTTTTCACGGGGTTTCTTTGTTTGTTTGCTTACATTTTACTCCCAGGAGAAAATCAAAATGAAAACCAGAGGCCTGTTCCTGCCAACTTCTGCTCCGTTAAACCATCCCATCGATTGCAACAGAACAGCAGAAATGTCTAAGAATAATCCACATGAGCAAAGCTTAGGAATGCCAGCTACCAAGATTGATTGCAATGCTGTCTTCAGTGCGGTGTTGATTATATAAGGAAAATGCTTTGATTTCAAGACATAAAAAATCAATTTCAGTTTTATTATTATGTGTCTTGTACCTAAAGCAGACTGGGCCAGATTCCCTGTTACCTTGCACGCTATATAAACATTAGCTTTCCATGTAACAATTTGCACTCAGCTTGAATGTGATGTCAATGGCTAAATGAGACAGATGACCAAGAATATGGCTCTGGCTATTACATCATGATGATAAAAAATAATGGGTAGCTTCATTTTTAAGGATCGCCATTCTATTTTACCTTTTTGTGGGAGATCAAGGTAGTATTTGGAAACATTGGACTACAACAGTGTGAGATGAATTCTTTCACAGAGGAAATATCTGGTTTCCTGAACAGCAGGATAATTAGCTTGCGACAAGTGGTATCCAGATCTGTTCAGATCCTGTGATGAAAGAGAAGTAGAGCTCATGGCTTTCTGTATGTTACTGTCCAGGTACAATGGTTGCCCACCAACACCACACTGCAAGCATTCAGTCCTTCACACACAGTCTTGGAAATCAGCCTTGCAGTGTAAGACATGAGAAAAAACTATTTCTCACTTTTAAAAGTTCTAATTGAAAGTAGTGGTGACATTTCCCAATGAAGTCAATAGTTTGTCCATTTTGTTTGTTCCTAAGGGCCTCAAGAGAAGGTTAAAACAAGATTAGAAAAAACAAGGGAAGTCATTTCCACCTTCAACAGTTCTACTGAAATCATACAATGAAAATACCTTTGTTTATGAGAAATTGTCACTAATTCAAGTAACTGAGACTGCATGTCTGCTATTGCTCCACAAAGAGAATCAGCACACAATTGTTAATAATTATCATCATGTTTACAATACTGACAGATTGCAGATTAATTAGACAACATATAGATGGAAGGGAGAACAAAAAGTCAGTACAGGATGATGTTTTAGGATGATGTGATGAGGCTCACATGAATTTTTATTGTGTATTTACTAGTTCCATTTAGTGGTCACCTGTAAAGCTTTTCTTGAAAGAGGGTTTGGGCTGCTCCTGAGAAGGAGACTGAGTTTCAGAAGGGTGAAGCAGGAGGAGGAAAATAGGTCAGCCACAGGTAGGGGAGATCTCAGGTCACACTGCTAAGCAGCTCGTATAGTAGAAGAAGCACCTGAATCTCCCCTTCAGTGTTTCAGACTCAAGAGAAGCACCTCTGGTAAGGCCAACACCTTCTTACAAAGAAATTAATTCACAGACAAGCAACCATGCCAATTAAAGTGTGGAACAAACCACTGAGCAACTTCCCATCCTCAGCCTTATGACATCTAAGCA
Organism: Limosa lapponica baueri; assembly: GCA_002844005.1. NCBI lineage: Eukaryota > Metazoa > Chordata > Aves > Charadriiformes > Scolopacidae > Limosa > Limosa lapponica. The sequence goes on from KZ506011.1 coordinate 422,557, forward strand.
TACAAGGTGGTATGTCTCTGTTCAGACACAGGATGAGTCCAGAAAATCTATGAAACTCCTGCATGATATGCAGTTGTTCACAAGCAGTGATAGCTCAGTCAGCAACTGCCATCCTTCAGCAAAACATCAGGTGCAAGGAACGGATCCATCTCCTTCATTAACATGTGTCATGTATGTACCTGTGTTTTATTCTAGAGTAAATCCCTTTAATTAAACTGTGCTATGAAATGCTTTCTTCATAGTATGTGTTACATTCCCATAGAAACATTCACATTGATCTTGGATTTTGCCTTTAGCACACTTAACTTCTGGGTCTGTAGTAATCTGACACACTTTCTTTAACTATGAGAAAAATCTGTCTTTTTTGACTACAGCAGCACTGATTGATTCCGTGCTTACAGATGGATTTTTTTTTATGGGCTCTTATTCACTGATGCTTCAGAAACCTATTGGTTGGTTTTATTCCCACAGCTGAAATAAACGGGTGGCACAGGAGAAAACTGCCACATTTGCTGAAACGCCACAGACAAATTGCTATTCCTTTAGCTAACCTTATTTTTTTTTTTATTTTCCAAGAAATGTGCTATGTTTCTAAAGAGACCTATTTCAAGAAAACGGAACACTCTGCCTTTATAAAGAAAAATGAGATAATATGAGGGTGCGGAGAGAGTAGAAATATTTCTGGTTATTCTAAAAGTTTTTATTCTTTCCCAGTAAAATGTTATTAAAAAAAAAGTATCCAAAGTTCAGTGCTGTTAGGTTTTTTAAAAGACCTCTAGACTTAACTCATTATTCAGGTGAGTGGTCCGGAGAGGTCAGCAGGCCCGTTCCAATGAGTGATGACATTTAGCAAACTCTTGCAGGATGAAAAATTAAAATGCCAGTTCTATAAGTTGCCTCACACTGGCGGATGCCCCTGTGTCTGCAGTATCTTTCAGAATGGGCACAGGATTCCATTCAGGTGCTGACATTTTGGATAAATAGGCAATTCTTTAAATGCCATAGCATACTGGCAGTGCTTTGAGGTCTGTTCATGTGAAAGAGGAAAAGAATGGTAAGGCCGAGTGTATACATAAGCCAATGAAAGACAGTAGCTGTCTAACTTGAGCCCTGTTCATTTGGGGAAAAGGTCCTTACACTTTTGCTCTTTTCAGTTAAATTGCTTTGCCATTATCTGTATCTCTAATTTTCTTGCAGGCTTCTCCTGGGAACAGAGAAAGGAATGGACATATTAAGGGGATCAGACAGCTGTGAGTACAGAATCTATTGTGCAGTTAGAATCAAATTATTATGGGTCTGATCCTGGGGCATGCCCAGAATCCACAACCCTTGCTAAAGTCAGAATCAGGAGCCCTCTGCATCTCACAGATACAGGCTAAGGCAAAATAAGGACTCACACAGGCTGTAGCTAACATCAACAGAATTTTTAGACCTAAATCCACAAGAAATTTAAGCTCCTAAACCCAAGATACTCAAAGCAGTTTGTCATTTGTGTATCTTGACAAATATCTGTATTAATTATGCCTACACATCTGCCACTGCACACATAACTATGACTGAGCTCTTTGGTCCTTTCTACAATATCTTGACTTTGGAGCAAGGCTTTTCCCCCATACAACCTCATCAGGTGAATAGCTGTTTTCACAAATGTGGGCTTCACACAACAGGGGTGAGATTTCGTACAAGTAAGCTGGAATGCAGTTGCTAGTGAAGAAGCCACAAAACTTGTAATTGAGTTGCTAACTAGCCTTAACTTGAGCAGCATTCAGATCTGGTTCAAGCCCACTTCTGCAGGTGTTTGTTGGAGGGTCTGCTCACCTTTTTAAAGTTCATGATGCCCTCATTGGAACAGCATACTCTTTACAACACAAAAAATTTCTGAGACTTGAGGATTACCTGGGTTTGGTTACACTGTTGGTGAGCTGTGGAGGGTAAGAGTAATACTAATGCAATGATAAGATGACTGTGATATTAACATTATTGGTTATTCCAAAGGCAGGTAAATTTTTTTCTTCTACATATTTCTGGTCCTCAATTTAAAATTATGGACCAGTGTATTATGCTGCCAAATTCACCAGGAGATATCAGATACCCAGCATGGTAAGTGAATGATTGCACAGCATGGGGAAAACAAGGACAGATACCAGCAACAGCAAAAAGAGGGTTCCTGGGACAGTAAGGAAACCAAACAAGCACTGTAAGGGTAAAAGCTCTAGTCATGGTTGTACATACCTGTATGAGAGGCCCTACACTTCATTTTCAGAGCTATCAACACGCAAATCGCTCTAAACATGAGGTACAACAGCATGTAGGGGGATTTCTGTTTTAGGCAGCCCTGTAAAAATACTGACAGAGGTCAGAGATGTGACTGACATTAAAGAGGCTCTATGTACAAGGTGTCAGGGCTCATCTTATCAGCAGATGGGCAACTAAACAGTATTGAGTCTTGAGGGCAATGTTGTCTTCAAGTACTAATGAGGAATTTTTCTTAGCCTGAATTATGAGGAGTCGTGAATTGTATGTGGTCAGTGTGGACCTCATCTGAACCTGACGGGGGCCTTTGCTCCCAGCAGGAATCTCTCTTGACTATTTCCAAACCAAGATACCAGTCCTGGAGATTTTCTTGTTACTTCCTCTTTCTTCCTCCCATCAGTAACTATAATGTGAGGTGATGGTTGTAAATAATTATTCCTCCTCCTTCACTTCCTTGTGGGCCATCTGCTTTTTACCGTTTTGTCTGGATTCTGTAGTCGGCAGCAGAAGTAAACTAATACCTAATCATTTTTGCAAGATAAATTCAGAAAAATTAAGATTAACTATGAATTAACACAGTATCCCAGGAGTTTAAACCCCCAAAGTTCCATTTTTTATTTGCTTTGTTTATTATTCCTCCCAATCGTACCTCTCACTCTCTTTTTCCAGGATTCTTTCCCATGTATAAGTTCATTTTTTTTCTCTCTCCTTTCTCATGTTTTGCTGTTCTCTTTCCCTTCTTTGTTGCACAGCCCTTGCCCAGGTTCCCATACCCTAAACCCTCTTCTGTCTTCATTCCCAGATGTCTTCCTCCCTCTCCCTGTCTTTCTCCCTCGCACTTTTTCCAATTTCCTTTTTCTCTCGCCCCCTTAAATTCTCTTTTTGCAGCATTTGTCTGGCTGTGGCTGTCACGGTATAAGGGGGAACTGGTGTTCCACCTATTGCAATTCAGGCCCTCACACACTCAAACATGGAAACTACAGGGTCACCGCACTTTTCTCTGCTGGGAACAGAGAGACACATCCCACCAGCACAGCACATCAATATTTACTGATACAGAAAAGTACTCTGTGGGAACAGCAGCCTGGGAGCCATTCTTCCAGTGGCTGGCTACTAATAATGAATGATGATTGCTTTTAGTTCTAGAGTGAAAGATGTTTTGATGGATACATCTTCATTTGCCACCCTGCTTCTCTTAGTGTCGACTTCAGAGAGTCATGGTGATGACTGGTGTAATAAACCAATAATTGGGCTATTTAAACTTGACGATTGATCTTTTGCCATCATCGTTAAAGAAAAAATACCATGTTAAGTTCTTTTCTGATTGATTTTTTTCTAAACTTGTCAATTTACATCACTAGGTTTTAAGACAGCATTGATTTGAGCAAGCAAACAGATGCAGAAATATTAGTGAAGGCATAATTAGCATGCTTTTCCCCCCTTCTCAAGATTGACTTAACATACCTCAGTGAAAGTAGGTTTTTTCAGTTAGTAACCAAATATTGTCTTAGGGAGGATGCCGTCTTATGACATTTATCCCATCCTACTTAGAGAGAGATGGATGTTTTTAATGCAATTCGTTTCATAGCAGACACACTGTTATTGCTGAATACAGACTTATATCCAAAGTAGGACATTTCCTGGTCGGATTTGCAAAGTTGTGACAACAATTTCCCTGAATCACTTAATTAGATGCTATCTGTGAAACATTTATAAATGCAATTGCCTTCTAACAATATATTATCTTTTTCCACCCCTACCCCTGACTTAATTTTGTGTATCAGTTTGCTTGTAGATACAAAGATTGAGGTCTTGCCATCACTTGAAATGAAACAGATTGATTTATCCCTGACTATTGTAATTATGCCACAGTAATCACTTTGCCCCACAGACGACCTCCACCTTGGTTCCCAGGCTGGAGTTGTAATTTGGTTTCTTTGCTAACCAAGATCCTCATTCATCTCATCAGGTTACTCTAAGCACTGTCTGCAGGGGGATTGTAGTCTTGCTTTTAACTGCAGGCTGGACTGAAACAGCAATTGTCTTTGACATCATAAAGGATGAAAATCAAAGTTCACCTAAGTGGGAAGACAAGGCTCCCTAAAATTCCCACTCTTCACAGCAAAATACTGTGTCATTTACAATGAGGGAAGTGGTTGTGGAATGACAGTTAAATTTATCAGGAGGATGTGGAATAAAACATTAACTGGTGCAATTAATTGTGGATAATAGACTTGCTGGAAAATGGATTTCAATTTGTTAAAAGTGTGACATTGACACAGAGTTTATGTATACACATACATCTTAAGTGAAAGCTCAGAAAAAACTTTTCCTTTCCCTAGTAAGCACACATCTTGTAAAAAGAAGAAATATTCAAGTGTATGGCCCTTTCCATAAATGAGGATGCTGTGAGCACATAAAGGTTTGCCATTGGCTACGTAGAGACTCTGTCTTTATTTTTGGTAATCTATCTTGAATTACTGCTTTTCCCCTTTTATTATTTCTATAATATTTTCACTTCTTCCCCAGCTATCTCAGTTTGAAATGTTTTCCACAGCCACTTGCAGTATCATTTCCACAATATCTATTATTCATTTAGATGTCGCTAACAGTACAATATTTCAGCTGTCAAGAAACCTGATGTCTAGACTTTCTCCCACTTCCTTTGGTTTAAATGACAAATAAGTTGCACCTTCTTAATGCTAAATAGTAACTAGCTCACTAGATTTGCAGACCTAACACAGAGGAAGAATGAAGTTTTGCTGAGGAATAACCTCTTTCCATCAGTTGTACAAAGGGTGTCATGTAGGCATTTTCTGAGGTCCTCTATTCAAGTATTTTTTTGTTACAAAGAAATAGGAGTATATGAGTTACTCGTTAAATGCAAATTTTGAGAGTCTCAAACTTGACTGGGCAGCACCTACATTTCCACTTCCTCTTGTCCTTCAGAGAAATGAACTTCAACAGTTCTTGTCCGTTGAAGAGCCCAGTGAAGTCAAGATTAAAGCTTCCACAACATTTTGTAGTGTCAAGTCTCAGATGAAGCTGTAAATGAATTGATCAAGTAAAAATATGGAAAGATCAGCTCAACTTTCACAGGAGAAATTTTTGTAGGTCAAGCCTTTCCCTTATAGTCAACCATTGTTGCAGTAGACGTCAACCTTTACAGCAGCAGAAATAATCATACTGTTCAAGTTACTCACTGCAAGTAGCCTCTGTCTTCTCTATAAGCCTCTGTTTTTTCACTTTAATTCTGAAAAGTAATTCTTAAGTAGCTTGTCACTGGCAATGTATCTTCTGCCAGTTGTCATCTATGGACCACTTCATTTCAAAAGAAGTCCACAATTACCATGGAGAAAGCACGGTATAGTACTGAACTAGTGTTCTTTAACCACATTTCAAAATGGCCCAATATGTCTCTTGGAAACATTATTATAGAACATTCTGCAAGTACATTGAGTTTCAAAAGTAGATGAATTGTCAAGGGCATAGGAAAAATGTCCTCTATTGAATTGGGATCTAAAGGATCTCATCTAATCAAGGAGTCACGAAAACCTCCAAATTGACCAAGCCAGAGAATCCACTTTCCAATGGCTCTTAATTTATTGTACATTACAGGAAGCCTAGACAACAATAGAGGCCTGTTATGGACGACACAGTTGCAAGTGTTCAATGGTTCTCCTGGGAATTTTACTTAAGCTTCTCTAGACATTTACTCTATATTCTAGGATGATTGTCTTGCTGTAAAAATACCAGAGAACTTCAATGCAAAACTTATCTGCTGATGTACTAAAAGACCAGAAAATTATTGCACTATACCATAGCTCATCCTAATTAAATTGATTCAGATTTTTAAAGTTCTCTTGACAGATTGTGTCAGCTCTTATTCCTTGTCACCAGTTAAGTTTAGCTACTCAAAAAATGTATCTTCCTTCATAAGAAAAAACACCAACAGTTTGTTAGTTTTCTTGAAATGGCCATTTTCTCTCTCAAAATTTCCATTTAAGGTGGAAGGTTAAATTAGAGCTACATAGCTCAGGCTGTGTTTCATACAGCAAGCCTTTGCAATTACTTTTCTTATTCCTCTGGAATCTCTTTTTAGAAATGAATGATTTTAGGCTTAGATAACAAGGAATTTGGCAAAAAAGTAAAATCTGATTATGATCTTGAGCATATATATGAAATTGTGACTACATATGTATATACATATATACTATATACAGAGAGAGAGAAAGATAATTTGGGATTCAACGAGAATTCTGTATATGCATGTATGTATTGCAGGTATGTGTGCTTGCTATATGTAGAGAGAGAGATGGGATTCAGATGACTAGAAGTTGACATAGTAAATATGACATTTGAATACTTGGTATGTTAGCAGAAGTGCTTCTTCTCATTTGTTTTACATGTTAGATAAGTCAATGTTTCAAAGAAAAGAAAAAGCAAAAAAAAATTATGAGACAGTCTGGTTAGAAAGTAATGCCGGACAGTGGACAAAATTTAAAAACAGATGTTTTTTTCTTACAACTGCATCACTGTACGTAAAACCAGAAAAATTTGCCATTAACATCTTGTTCAGAACATATGGTGATGTAAGCAGTGTTTCTTGGAGGTTTACAATGTCACCTTTGAGAATTTGCATGAATGAAATAAATTAGACGTTGTACAGAAACGCTAGGAATGCTCTCCCAGAAGAAAGTGTATTACAGCTGAAACGTGTCAGTCTTTTGTTTTCAGCAATAATATAGAACATTAAGTAAGATGTGTTTCTTACCATAAGGCTTCGCTCATGTATGTTCAGTTAAATACTGGGCAACCTTTTTGGTTAACAGTTGTGGGTTCTTATCACAATCATTTACTATTCAAATAACATTATATCAACATTAGTAAAAACATGATATCTTTTTCTGCATAATTTTATTCTTAAAAGTATTCATTATGATTTTGGCATCAGTTGGAAACAGGCCAGAGAGACTGCTGGTGCCATATAATCACCTAAAAGACATGATCATGCCATGTGAATGCACGAGGGATTCTGCGTGTTGTCAAAGTCATAGGTATCAAAGAAATTGCAGTAGCAGTCATGAAAATGTTGTATGGATGTTCTGCAAATTGTCCTTGGGCTAGAAGAATATGCTCATCCTATCACACCATGTAGCCAATCCAGTTTGATTACTCAGGAACCATGATTTGAGTTGCAGGGAGATGAGGGAATTGACATTAGTTATTTCTTTGAGGTACAACTTTGGTGGATATATTTCACCAAAAGAGTTATTTTTTTCAGTAGTTTCTTTCCTCAAAGGTTTTAATTGCAGCAAAAATGTCTTTTCATCCCATTTCCTCATAGCTCTTACAACTGAAGGAAATATAACAGACTGACTTTTCTGTCAGGATTTGTCTTGATGCTTTCTATATACCCTTTTCATCCAAAAGATTTTTGAAGTTGCCTTAAAATCCAATAAAATTAACCCCTACTTACTGACTAGAGCTTAAAAGACCAATGCTTAAAAGAATGTCTGAATACTTGCTGTTCTTATGGGACCTAATTAAGAAAACTTAAATTTCATTCTTCAACTCCTAATTTCAAAATTATGATAAATAAAATCATTGCTGCCAATCCCAGGCTGTGAAATAGGAGCTGTGTTTTGGGTACTGTTATGTATATGTGTGCATTTGTGTACACACAACTATACTTACTGCTAAATTTTACAAATAATCATAGAATCATAGAATGGTTACAGTTGGAAGGGACCTTAAAGGTCATTGAGTTCCAACCCCCCCACTGAGAAAGACCAGTCATTCTTGTGGGACTAATTTGGGGTTAAATACTAAAAATATATTCTGTTGCATTTCTTTCTGCCACCTCATGCAAATTCCACTATATATTTAAAAATAGTTTTAGAAATCATTGCAGAAATAAAGCATAAATCAAACTGTAGATTTATTGCTAAGAGAGAAGAGGCCTTCTTCTGCCCTTTGTTGTCTCGTGCAGACAGCCATCCTCTTTTCCTTCCAGCCTAAACTACCTAGATGCACACTCAAGAGGCACTGCAGATAAGTGTTGCTCTCTGACTCCATCTGCTCTGAGCCTCTCCTTACTGCAACTGTCAATATCTGAACACTTAAAAGACTTCTCTTCTTTTTATATGTGAGCATTGCCTTGGGATATGTTGGTCACATCATTTTCTCTCAATAAATAATGATTTCCCATCCTCTACCTTGTCCTGAGTTGGGATTTGTGGTGAAGGGAAAGGCTTGTCCTATTGCCTTTAAAACCCAGTTTTCTGGGACTTGTGATGTATCTTTTATCAAAAGGGAAATATGACGAGCCTATTGAATATCACCTAAAATCTCTCTCCTGTCTTTCAAAGACCTCCAACCCACACAGCTTCTCTTCATATAAAATGTATCTGCTGTTCTCAAGCTCATTTTCAGCACTCTTTTGACACTTACTCTTCAGCCATCTTCCTATTCCACCATGAAATAATGCTTTATCATTTGCAGGAGGCTGTGAAAATGAGCACACAAGTGTTGCAATCTTCCAGAGAGCCAAAATCTTATGGTAATTCAAGATATCATATCAAAGTATACTGAGGGCAACAGGCAGGCAGTTCAGAGCAGAAGTCCTGAGTGACTCTTCTACAACAGCCTGTATCAATTCACTTCCACCAAGGGACCTGGGTGTTAATTTGGTGCTGTGACAAGGTATGGCCAGATCCTTCAACCTCAGGTGTACCTAGGTATGAGAGACACGCTTGAGTACTTTTCTATAGCTACCCCAAAAAAAAAAATTGGCATGACCAATTTTCCAGCATTGCAGAAGCTATATGCCGCTGCGAAGCATTTCTCCTTGTCAGGTTATGAACTCTTTAAACTGACATCTAAATTGCATTCAGGAACAATTTCTCCTAACTTTAGTCCAGGCAGGGTTTTGAAGAGTTATCTGAAGGACAGGCCTGCACTGACCTCCCGTAAACGTCAAACTCCTTCTGTTCAGTACAACTTTTGACAGAAAATGTCCTCAGGAGCCTAAAAGGATACTTCAGGGATGAGAAAAGGAGAACTGGCATGCTGCATTCCCCAGTAACTGCTACCTGCAAATATTTTACCTCTCACTCTCAGTTTTATTAGTCAGCTAATTTATTGGAAGAAAAGTTGGATGACTGTGAGGTCTAGTCAGCAGCTGCATTGTTTTGTTGTAACTCAGACCGTGGAAGCACAAAAAAGTGTCAGGAACTATTGACCTTCTTGTTGCTTGAACAATTTCTTTTCTTCAATCTGCGTGTTTTGCAGCCATGGAGGGGAGAAGCAGTAAAACTTGTGTTTCTGATGTCACTGTAGCAGTACAGTAACTGTACCTCATATATTTTCCTGCTGAGAAAATATGCTGCTGTTCTTCATGGAAGGCCTGAAGATCTATATGCCTTCTCTTTGTGCTGTGCACATCAATTCCAGCTCATGCCTTCAATAGCTACATCAGTTAGGACCCTTTGAAATGGTCAGCTGGAGGCAGCAGATATTCCCACGTTCAATCAGAAAGGAGCCAATCACATGTGTTCTGGGTCTCCAAAGTCAGTGTGACTTCCTTATTCTGTGCTGCGCTGCTAAACCAATTCGTTTATGAATTGGACATAGCTGATACTCCCCAGCTCCACACTAGCTGTGCTTTTAGTCCATCAAGGAATCAGGTGTCTCACATGAAACTGCAAACTGACTTGTAGATAGACACCGTCTATGGCGTGATGTAAGTTCTGCCAGCTAAATCTGATCAAACTGTGCCATTTGAAAGGAGAACAGAAACAATTTATCTACCAAAAATCAAGTTCTTCACAGAAGTCTCCATCATCTGCATTCCTATTTTTATGCTGATGATTTGATAATCGGGCTTTTTGTTCTAAAACACTTTCTCATGCAAAAACGTACAATCAATCTTTTTTCTTCACATTGCACGCTGACATTTGTTGGTACCTTTAATATGCAGTTTCTATGAATAGTGTTATAGCCAGATGAAGGGAATAGCTGACTTGAACTTCTAGGTCACTAATTCTTTACAGATTAGCGCTGTCAGCACTGATGGATGAAGGGAGAGATCTATCAGAATGGATGTAAGGGGTTTCACTCCTGCTTTGTAGATCATGCAGGAAATCCTAGTGTAAACTAAGCCTCTGCCTGTCACAAAAGTTAAAACATCACAAGCAAAGCAGCAACCTCCCAGTTAAATTGGCTTTTTTTTGCTGTTGATCAAATTTCTTATAATCCTTCCTGCTTGTTTTGTCTAGTGCTGCATTAGTGATGAAAGGCCTTGGGATTTATTAAAAGAATGTAAAAGCAGAACAGTACAAAACAAAACAGTCCAGAAACCCATGAGCAGGGAAAAGTATATGATGCCTTTCTGTGTGATCTCATCGGTGTTCACAATTCCCATGGAAGTCATGAGGGTACAGAGCTGTGTGACACTCTCCAGGAGTAACCCTGGTTTTTGCACTTGACCTCAACAAACTGGGCAGTGGTATAAAGCACTTTGGAGTTTCTTTCCTAGGAAACAAAAAAAACCATGCCCATCAATTTGCAAACAATCTGTCTGAGTTTCCCATTCTGTATTAAAAAAAAAAAAACAACCACTCTCCTTCCTTACTAAAGTAAAAAGAAAGGTTTTGTTTAATATCTTTGGTATAGAGACAAAAACCTTACATCAAGTGGAGCGGTGGTGGTTAGTGGAATAGGAATATGTCTTTTTTTTTTCTTCTTTTATTTATTTTTTTAAAATTAGGTGATCCCTCTAAACTCCCATGGTTGCAGACCTACCTCCTTACAGGATTTTCTTCTCAGTATTCCATCACATTTGTTAATGACACACATCTCCAGCCTTTAAAATAAAGCTTACTGATATATTTTTTGAGACTACCAGTTACAGCTATATATTTTTTTACTTGCCATAGCAGGTAGTTTCACCATCTGAGAGGTTTTGTTGTTCTCAACCATGAAACAGTAATGCATTCACATACATTGAAGCAGCTGGATCAGGCTGAATTCCAGTAATGGCTTACCATTAAAAAAAAAGTATAGATGTATTTAAAAACATCCATGAGTTCTCTTCATGCATTAGAGGAAGTCACAGTGAGTCTGGTCTTTCATCCAGTAGGTCCTAGGCACTGTCAGGCACATCCAAATTGTGCTTTAAAGAAACGATCATATCCTGATTGTTAGCATTTATGCCTTGTAGTTTCAGTAATTTATAATGAGATTGATAAAAGAAGGTAAAGAAGAGGTGACAGGATGATCTTGGTTATTTACACCAGCCAATGGAAGGCTTGGAAGAGAGATGATTTCCTTCAGTGAATAAGATCTGAGTAAATAAGAGAACACAGATCACCGAATAAGCTTCCCCTTGGCAGGAAGAAAAGCTCTTTAAGCACAATAACTGACTCTGAGTAAATTTAGACTGGAAATCATAAGCCTCCTACCACTAGGGCTGTGATGTTCTAGTATAAGCTTTCAACTGGAGCTGAAGGAATAAGTGAGCCAAGTAATTCCTGGGACAGAGCTAGATGATTACTTTATGAAGGCACTATCTATTGCATGGCCAGGGACTGCATTAAAGAGGGTCCTTCCAGTCCCATATTCTTAGGACAAGTGCCCTAAGACAGGAGCTGTCTGTAGCCAGAAGGTCATTTCTCACTTAGCACTTTTAGGACAGAATAATCAGGACCAAAGTATAACTGTTAAGTCTAAAACCATCTCATGGTAAAGTAAGACAGGTTGTGGGTTGCACCTGCTCATACCAATGCCAGTTTTGTGCCAGAGAGATATTACTGATTTTGATGGAATTCTTCCTTGTCTGAGGATGTGAGTGAAAAAAAAAAAATACTAAAGGTTATTAGAGCTTTAGTGTGGTCTTAAAAATATCTGGGAAGGAGACAATGGGAGAAACAAGATCTAAGCTCTCTCATTTTTAATAGTTGTCTTCCTTTATAGCTTTCCTGAATGACTTCCACAACTATTTCTGGCTCAGGGTCTTCCTAATTGCCCCTTGGAAATTTGGCAACATGGCTGAATCAATTTTTAAAATACAACTGGTCCTGTATTATGTGCTTGTTGCTTGAGCTGCAATGAGGGAATGAAATTTCAGAGTGTCTTTTGACTCTGTGTGCCATTAACTCTTGTCTTGATGATCCATTGATATGGTTTGCTGCTGGTTGAATGGTTTATTAAATACCTTTCAGCCTGTGTTGTATTGGCACATCACTCATTACAGACACTTCAGGAGTCATCAACCCTGCAAACAGGATCTGAGTAATGAAGACCCTTCTTTTTCTGGTGTGAATACAGAGAAAGGGAAATCATCATTCAGGCTCTTGTTCCAGTAAGAGGGCCGCACTTGAATTGCTTGTAATCATGGTTACTGAGACCCATTAGATAAGAAGCTTATTACTTAGCTTTGTCTTACAACATGGGTTTCAATGGCTGTGGCTAAACTGTGGGGCAAAAAGCTCTGTGGGCAGAAAGAGATCTGTCCCAATTCCCCATCCGAGTAAAGAGGGTTAATGGAGCACCTCATGGTTCTGCAAACCAGTTTTCCTCTCAAAGGACCCAGAGATGGTTCATACCAAAGTTGCCTCGCGTCAGTGTCAAGCTGGGACAAAGCTGTGCAGACTCAGCACACAGGCTGAAGGGTACAGAATAGTTAGTGTAGACCCAACCAGTATAACCATGGAGATCTCACAGTTGTTTCCATGACATTTATTGGTATTTTCAATTCTTCGTGAGTGGTTAACAGGAATGAAACAGACAGGCATTCTACTTTATGGATAGTGAAAAAGAAAACATGCAGCACACTTTGAATTCACTGTTTAAGTGATTTTTTAAAACCACTTAAATCACACTTAGCCGTATAATAGCTTTTTATCAAGCAGTAAATCTCCTCTGTTATGTATTTTTGTACCAGCTGTTGGTGTCCAGTGACTATACCTAATAACAAATGTTAACAGGCATTTTGTTCAGGCCTTACTTAGATACTAAATAGACAATAGGACTTAAGCGTAAGAAAAAGCTGTTTTACTGTAAGAGTGACCAAACACACACTGAAGTATAATGCCCAGAGAGGCAGTAAAATGTCCATCCCTGGAAACATTCAAACTCTGACTGGTTATAGCCCTGGGTAATCAGCTCTAGTTGACGCTGCTTGATCAGGGGTTGGACTAGAAGATCTCCAGAAGTGCCTTCCAGCCTCAGCAATTCTATGATATCAAAGCAGGCACATAAGAAGCCATACCACCAGACGCTAACCTACAAAGTAGGTTTTTTTTTTTTAATTGAACAAGATCATGGGTGGTGTGCAGCCTTGCCAGGAAATCTGAAATGTGCTTTGTTAGAAGTGTAGTGTTAATAAAAGCATCCTTTCTATTAGATCTATTCTTATTTTCAATAACTAAGGGGCACTTCCCACTTTTTCTATTGAACTGCACACTGCAGTTCTCCGTATTTTTCTGTGATACCAATGTATACCAATAAATATTGTTCTCTAAGGCAGACCACAAAGAATAGCAACTTACTGTAAGAGAAACAACTGTTTTTATCACCTAGAAGAGAAGAAAGTGCAAGAGAGAGTGGTATATCAAACATGATAAATTGATTTTATAAAATAATTAATGGGAGACTCAAAATTTATATTTATGGTAATGCATCAGTATTAGAGATTTACATTTTCCAGTCTTCTTTATTTCTCGGTGGATTTTCCGCTGCAGCAGCAAATAAAAATAAGAACTGCTTAAATAAATAGCTAATGAAAATTTAGTGGTCTAAAAAGAAATACTGGTTTGTTGGCGTTTTTTGTCAGAAAGCTGAATTGTAGGACATCTGTTGTTCTAGTCTCTGCTACCTAAGAATGAACTTTTTATCTTTTACTAGTCTGATCTTAGAAAAGGTTCACAGAACATGCTTGATAAATAATGATAGCTTCTGGGGAAAAAAAATAATTAGATTTGGGCCATTGCTGGTTTTAAAATCACTGTGTTAACATAAGGCTGAGATAATTGTTCAGTCACATTGGTTTCCTTCTATTCTGGAGCTCTGCTAGTGTATTTTAGCTGGTCTTAAATTGTTCTTTTTAGAATCCATAGAAAATTTCAAAAATATTTAGATCAAACCCAGGCCATGGCTATTAACTCTGTTTCACACCGGTCAAGCAACAGAATAACTAGTATTGAGTGGATCTTGCAGAGGTGAGCATGAATTTTAGTGATATCTGAATTCCCACAGGGTCCTATTGAAGTTCTTATATTTTTGATAGGCCATCCAAGTTCAAGGAATAAGCAAATGTATTTTAAGTTCTTATATCAATATTGACTTTAAAAACCAACAACTGTAAAATGCTTTCATATAGATAGATTAATTTACAGCAATGCTTATGAGTACTGAGACATTCTGGGCAGAACAGTACAAGAAGGTTCTGCACACAGATATTACCATGGCTTGATATTTCTTTGTATTGTTTCCAATTTTAAAAACATTTTCAAGTTTCTGTGCACTGATACACCACCACATTGTATTGCAATCTTTATTATGTCATGCCACTTTACTCCAGCCAAGAATATAGCGTACATCACCATAACAACTGTAAGTCAAATTAGAGCTATTTTGTGTATGACTTTTAGTATGCTATGTTAGTGCTGTGTCAATGTCTTAAATTTCTCTAGTTTTACACCGTGACAAATTCATTGTCTGCATCATGTATTTCACACTGTAAGGGCAGAGTCAGGCCCTGTGTTTTTAAGTTCCAATAGGTTGTTTTCAAGAAGTGACGGCTACACCTCAGAAGCTTTGATGGGCTGAGAAGATTTAGATAAACATCCCAATGATTTCTTGAGCCATCTGAATCTGGACTGGAAAGTTTTAGATTATAACTTGATTCATCAAGTTTGCATCATTTCTGCCTCTTACAAATTCTGCTCACATTTCTTTATCCATAAAATATCTTCCCAAAGTCACTGGAATGACAAAGGTATAGGCAAGGAATGATTTTGAGGCACAGACTTAATCTGAAATTGGAAGTTCAAGTAAGTGATCTTTAAATTTTTTTTTTTTTTTGACATTTTATAAGTTTCTGGTGGACTCAGTCCTAGGTTATGCAAGGCTCTTCTCCTTTATGGCACCCAATGATTAGACAGCCATGGAGTACAGTGTAATAGGACAACTAAAGAAATGGCTGAATGGAGGACTGCAGAATATCACTGTATTTATTTTTATCTTTTGACTAGGACAAGCCAAAGAGGAACATAGCTCAGCGCAAAAACCAGGAGGCTCTTGTCCTTGTTTCCCGTGTACATAAGTATCACTGAGAGCCCAAATACAGCAATGTCCTCAGTTTGTCACTTTCAAAAACATAGACATCAGCAGCTTGCAGATGATTTGCTAAAACTCTAGATTTTGCATATGTGCAGACATTCTCCCTGTAGAAAATGCCAAAGGCCAGTTGTGTACTGCATCTCTGCTCCATCAGTGCTTTCAGGTTTCAAACACTCAGATAAAGCAGCTTTGTGTTTTGCTCAGACTCCAAGCCAGCACCTTCCAGAAGAAAATCTGCTTACACAGAATTCACACAATGTTTCTAAGTTAGTTACATATTGGGTTTGATGCAGACTGTGTCAAATTCTCCCCATGATACCTCTGCACAAAACTGTGGCATTACCATCTTTCCAAAACCATGGTTGACTACTGAGATTACCTAAAAAATGTCTGCTACATGATTTCCCCAAAGAAAAGAAAACCATAACAAAAAGTTAACATTGGACGTTACACAGCAATATAAAATCTTGAAGAATTAAATAGTACTTTAAATGGTGATTGATACAGGATATATGTAGGGGTCTAGGAAGTTCGGCAACTTCCATTCTACTTATTTCTTCATTGATATAGTTAACCACAGATCGATATCTTTGGGACTTCTTTGGGTAAATAAATCAAGCAGTAAAGTACCCAGCTGAATCTGTATTCAAGAAGGTAGATAAATTTCACACTCATTACATGAGGTTTTTAAGTTTCTGTAAATAGTTCTTGTAAAATCCAAATGATGTCACCAAAAATTTTTCTGGGAAATAATGTGTTTCTTGTTCCCTGCTCATTCTTTGCATGCAGTGACTGATACTATGCATCAATTTCACCTCTTCTAAGAGAAAAACCTATTACCTACTATTATAGCCATTATTAATACATTATGAAAATAATAGCAGGTTAGCTGTTACAGGCATTTAAAAAGCACCTGCTAGAAAAGCAGTATAAAGCTATGACAAACATTTTAAGAAGTGTCTTTAACTTACTTGCAAGGCTCTGATAAAGTGATACTAAATGCCTAAAACAGAAGAATTGAAAGTAAAAATTCTAGCGTTCTGCACCACGAGTTCATCTCTCTGAGTGATTATCTAGTGATTTCATTGTTTCATCAGCTGAAACAGCCACCCAGCGTTCTCTGAACACTGACTTCTTGCAAATTATCCTGTTCCATGGCAGGTGACAGGAGAAATAAAATCACAATTCCCTTTGTCTCATCTTTATTACCCCAATCAGATCGTCCTCTTTTTTTCTTCTATAATCACTACAGAGTGGCAATAAGAGAATATTCTGATGTCAGCAAATGGTTCCTAAATGGGGATCAGATAAGTACTCTATTTGTATTCGATTTGTACATAAATGGTGCCATTTTTCAAGTACTGTACAGTGCACTCTACTTAATCGGGTTGTGCTTAATCAGAAAAATCATTTAATGCACCCCATTTGTTCGGGGGTGCATTTTAAGCCCAGTGATAATTAATAGCAATGAGTACTGATTAATGGTAACACTAATACCGCGTACTGGGACGTGCTCAAATTATTTTGTCTTGGTGATGCCTTTTGTGTCTCACTCTCCTGGTGACTTTTTCAGTTTGCTTCTCTAAGAACAGCTTTCAGTCTCTGCATTGGAAACATGAGGGTCAGTAACCAGCTCACCACTGCCTGTTCCCAATACTCACCAGGCTCCTTGGAAGTAATGTTTCAGATTTCTCACTACTGGAGCAGGCAACACTGCTAATACCAAGTCTGAGGTTGTTTAAAAAAGCATTCTTGCTAAAACAATACTTGCTTTTACCTCTTGTTGATTAGTGGTGGCCTAAAATGATAAGTGGGGCAAGATTCGTAGGGAAAAAGATTATTTTCATAGGAATAATTTACATATCCTGCAATAATGAGGATATTGAAATGTGGTATTTATGACAGGGATGCTGTGACTTAAAAACAGACAAAACTGAGATCCATCCATCCATTTAATAAAAGGTAGTACCCTTCCCTATAAATCCTGCATTGTTTTCTGTTTAGTAGGGATCTGCAAGGAAAAGAACAAACTCTGCAGACACACGCAGTGACAGGGCAGAACTTCCCTTTTTTTCTCTGCTCTTCCAGATGATCACCAGTGATCACTGAGGTATTTTTCAGCATGGCAAAAGTGCCCCAGACAGCCCAAAAGGCTACCTGAAAAGTTGACCATGTGTACAATGAAATACAGGTGTGGTACAGTGGTGGTCACATTGACATGATAATATATGTTTTATTGGAGCCCGTTGATTTTCTTCCAAAGCAAAAGATTTATGAGGCTTTTTTTATAAAACAGTTCTACCACAACACAGGCTTTGGTTTCCTTCCACATATCTAACTGAAAAAAACCCCCAAATTCACTTATTCAAAAATTCCTTACTTTAGGTATTACTTACCGCAACTTCACGAAAAACATGAGAAAAAAACCTCCCTCTGTGCTGGTGCACTGGTTTCCTCAACTCATCTGTAGAGTTCACTTCTGATCTTCAGCATCCACTGTGCAGTTTCACAAGCACATGGTGCACAGAAAGAACAGTATCCATCCATCAACCAATTAATGCAAGATGCTATTAAGAGGTGATCTTTTATATGCGGAATATAAAAAAAATTACATAGATTGTAAGCATGACCTGGAGAGGGAAACGAAGAGTTGGATTCATTTGAATCAATAAAGATACCAACAGCACAGGCATCTACATATGAACTAAGCATTGTATAATTACATAGAATCGTAGAATCTTTTCGGTTGGAAAAGACTTTTAAGATCAGAATTACCTTCTATAGCCAGTGGAGAGAAGGAGGTGGTGGCATGCCACTCATATGAATAACTAAGAAAAAATTTTAGACCATTTTTTTCTCTATGTATTGTGTTATCTCAATGCTTTGCACAGTGTGAAAATTTATCTGCAAAGAGGCTCCAGTGTAGCAACTACTCACAACAAAGGAAATTATATTTTCTGTGTTTCAACTATACTGACTGTAATATGGTGATAGAATTTGGGGTCCAGGCTAAAAGATTTCCTCAGCTCATTTTCTCAGCTTCTACAGTAGAAGTTTTCATACCACAGCAGCCACTAATCAGCACCTAATTTGGTCAGAACTTCTAAGATACCCGTATCAGCTGACTTTAAGGTAAAATCCCAAGCTAATGAAAATGAACTCAAGGAACTTGGGAGGCAGCCCTGAAGGGCAAAGGAGTCCAGGAAGGCTGGACACTTTTCAAGGAGGAAGT
>KZ506011.1:443486-461200 GCA_002844005.1 Limosa lapponica baueri
TGAACACACTAAAAAGTAATTTCACCTAATGGAAGTGCCAAACCTAACAGTGACTCTACACTGCCAAAAAAGCCTTGTTGCACAGTTTAATTCTGGGTTCTGGTCTTCTGATTGCTCACAGTGCAGGAAAGTTTGTTCATTTCCAGGCTTTTATTTGAATCTCTGTCCAAAACAAACCCTGATAGGGTTCTGGGAATAGCTCCGTCCAGGAACTCCTTCTACCAGGCATTATGGCTGAGACTGCTCTGTGTTTGGCTATCTGTCTCAGCCACGTCTGGGTATGTAATTCAGGTTCATGCCAAAAAATACTTGTCTGTTGGGCTGCAATGCATTCCTCACATTATTAGTTGAAAGAGCCCCTAAGAGTAATATTTATGTTGATGGGAAGTAAAGGTCTTGGAGGACACACAGGGCCGAATGCTATGTAGTGAGGTTGTTGAATGAGACCAGCCTGCTCTAGAGAAGTGAGGACTCAAGCCATCCTGCACATCTTCGTCTGGGTTCCAGAGGCAATGTCCCAGAAAAGCTGTGTTTAGTCCTGCATTGACATACTTTCTTCAGACATCTAATAAACCAGCAATAGCCTACACAACAGTATGGGCTTTGGTGGAGATGCTAGAATTACATTATTGGTTTTGCAAATCTTCTGTCCCCTCCACCCCCCCCTGCCCCGACAACTGGTGTGAACCTGGTTTCCTTGTTTTGGTGACTCTTTAAGCATGGTAGCAGAAAGCCATCAGGCTTCAGGAAGTATCTCCTGAAGAACACCAAAATGCAGACTCCTGAGTGAGAGCGAACTCAGTAATAATGAAAATAATTGCATTGATTCTGAAAAATGATTTTTTTTCTTTGTTTAAGCTGAGTGGGAAAAATTAGGGTTTGCTAACAATGATCTATTAATTTTGGGTGAAATTCAAAATGAAAAGTAAATGAAAAGTAACTTCAGTAAAATGAAAATAATTTTTACCATTGCCTTCAAGGGACGCAGGATTTCATCCTTTCTATTCTTCAGCAACAGACAAGATTTTAAAGGGTGAGAATAATCTTACCTAAACAATATTAATGTCTGAGCTAAATTCCCTCTGCTGTTAAGTCACAGAAATAAGAATTTCCAGGATAAAGTCAATCTGACCTACTCTAGATGTCTATTTTTCAGATGTCTATCTTTAGAAGGATTAATCACACCCTAGAAATGCCCATTTCTTTCCATTTACAATAAAGGGAGTGTAAACTCCTAGCACAAATATAAGCACCTACATTTAATCAGATGAATCCCACTTCAGTGTGTCTGTCTGAATACATTTCCAGTTTCCTTACTCTGAGTGTGCAGTAAAGGAAATTCTGGTCAAATTAACCACTACGGTTTTTTTTATGTTTGGCTATATACATCTTTTGGCATGATATTCTAATTTTGTCTTATTAGTCAGAAACATAATGTGAAAAATGGTTTTACTGTGTTTAAAATGTGTTTTTTAATTATGCATGGAAGCTGCATATTCAATAAACCAATACACTAACAAAAACAGTATTAAAATTGTGGGAATATATATAAACACTAAAATATAAATATTAATGTGTTTACTGGTGTCAGCATGTGCATTCATAGTTACTACATTTTCCGTGCAATCACTTGGATGCCTGTGCTTTACAGACCCAGTTCACCTACTGATTATGCTGTGAGAAGCTGTGTATACTCCATGAAATATTTGATGTGCTAAATGGTTTTAAAGTTCTGCTAAATGTATACTTAATAAAGACTGTACAGATGAACAAAGGCAGGAAGTTTAGCTTTGCTTTAGGATAGATATGAAGTCACGGTAGAGATGTGCTTGACTAGCTGGACCTCACTTCTGTTTTCTATGGTTTTGACAGAAATGAACCACACTTACAGGGAGGGAAGCAGAGAAGGAAGGACTGACTTGGTGCTTGAAGAGGTGCGTTTTCCTTATTGCTCTGTAAGATAGGCTTTCAGATCAATATATTGCAAATTACTAATACATCACTTGCATCACTGAGTGTAATTGATTGCATTGCCTCTTTCGGCCTCCTCTTACACACATAATGCTGACCTTGGTGCATTCCTAATGAATTGGTGGAGTTCCTCCTCATTTATGTTGTCTCCAACCAAAAGTCAATCAGGAATTCTGTTCCTGCTTTCACATAGGGGTTTCAATCAAATTCTTTACAGCAAAAATCTATTTGGGAAAAAAAAACATGTGCAGTTACCTTATCAGAAGTTTCTTTCAGCAGTGTCTACCAGTTGTGTTCTTTTCAGTAAAAGAACAAAAAATCTCTGTTTAGAAGGAAGAGTAGAGAAAGTGCTTGCTCTTTAACATATTTACATTCAGAATTTCATCATTCTCCACGTTATTCATTTGTTTGATTCAGTTTCACGTGGCCTCACAGCAAGATTTTCCATACAAAAATTACCAGTTTGGAAGGAATGATTTTAAGGTCTCCAGTACTTTATGTGACAAACGCAAAATGCAGTGTAAATTCAGATGATTGACAAAGAGAAGAGGGAGTGAAGAGAAGCACTGCTGTTTTACAGCACTGCCAAAGCCTCTCTCAAATACAAAGGCAAAAGTGTTTTTGAAAAACTCTTTAAAATTCTCTTGGAAGGCTTTTTTGTTTCTGAAAGCTGTCAGGACTGCTAAAAAGATATTTCTGGAGCAATAACCAAAAAAAAAAAAAAGGGAGTTTTTTAAGGTTGGAGCATTGTAAACTTTAAAAAAACAAGACTTGAAAATTTTCCATTTCAAGTGCTATTTCATTTTAACTACAGTCTTTATACACAGCCTTATACAGAATGCAGCAGCAGAAAATTGCACTGCCTGCAGTTTGGCCTCAGTTGCCCAGGGGAAGTTGGAGGAATGGAGGAGGAAAACCGTGCAAGACCAGGAGACTGCATCCATGTTGACTTGTTGGAAGGGGCCTTGAAGACTGGGCTTGTCTGCTGTGCGATGGGGAATCTGTAGGCATGTCACATGGCAGAAGTGCTCTGTCAGGTGGGCCAGCAGCCTCAGCACCACCCATAGCTCATCATCGCTTGCTGAGTTTATTGCCGTCTGGAAAATCTTCTTTCAGAACAATAAAAAATATGAGTTTCTTAAGCACCTAGGCACACAGTAAAATACCAAGAGAATTTGATACACCTCCCCTGTGCCAATAAAAACAATTCTTATTGTTTGGGGCTTGCAAAACTGAATCCTGCTACCTCTTAAGTACTCGCAAGAGTAGCCTTCCTTCCAAGCCATCTTGAGTCTCTCTGATGGTAGCAGGACATCTACCTGTCACCCAGGTGGAGGCAAAGGAACACATGGAGCACCACAGAGGCCTCTTCCTGCCCTACTAATTGGTCTACACAGGCTTAGTTCTGGCAGTAGCGGAAACAGGAAAAAAGCCCTCCTCATTCCAATGGAAGGGATGGCCAGACCCCTGGTTATAAAAAAATTGTGACAACAGAGTCTTCCCTGTGGCTGAAGCATGTAATGGTGCTTCAAAGCTTTATTGGCTATGCTAAAAATAGCAGGGAGGAGTTGATGCGTTTTATATTAAGCCACTGTGTGGTTGCCAGCTAAGTGTAACTCCCTGAGGATCAAATACGGTTTTGTTTTTTTTCATGTGGAATTAACCATTCTTTTAATTGTTAACCTTGAAAATGGCTGTGAAATGCTTCTATATTCAGAGATTCAGTTGTGTAAATCACACCTTGACTACTGAAACAGATCTTTTACCATAGAGCTTGTAATATGTCGTAAGACAAAGCAAAAGAACAGGAATATGAAGAACAAAGGTAGGATTTTTAATCTGCAGGCATCGTTTGTCTCCCAGTCTAGGTGAAATGCAAAAGTCCAACTTTGTGTTAATGAGATGTTGATCTGTAACAGAGTTTTGCAGAGGGGCAAAACCTCACGCCCTAATTATTGCCAATGCAGGTGGCTCCCCTAAAGCAAGGGGTACTCTCTGAATCATCTCAAGTAATTAATCTGAGTAACAGATCCTCAGCTCAGCCCTACCCAGGATTTCCTCTCATCTCCTCTATAACACTAATAGTATCACAAATCTGCATCTCTAAAGCAGCCAGGCAGCTGGTAAGCCATTTGGCTGCTCTTCTCAGGGAAGATGGCCTCAAGACAGCCCTGGATGTATCCAGCACAGCCTGATCTTCCCTCTTGAGGAGCAGCAGAGGTGAGCAGTGAAGACACAGCACCGTGCAGATTTTTTCGACTGGAAGGTTTTTACGATGATGGAGGATAGGAACCTCATCAAAGGCTGAGCGAATATTTTACTTGCCTCCCTTCGGAGACAGGGAATGTGTTAGCGTGGCAATTTGCCTGTTCCTATATCTAAACTGTTCCATAAAAATATTGGATTTATTGTCTTTGAGCTGACTGTAATATATGGCACTCAGCAGAACTCAAATCTCCCTGGAAACACTCTGGATTTTCCTGGCCCACAGCCAAGAATGGTGTGTGCACAGAGGGACAAATTATTAGAAGTTATTGGGAAAAAAAACTAACCTTCAGAATTACCTGTGTCTGTTTGGAAACTTGACAAATACCCCTCATTCAGTAGCTAAGTAGCATGGGCAGAGTTCAGGAGAAAAGATAAGCAGCAGGAGGGAGAAAGTTACAACAGAACAGCCAATGAAAGTCCCTGTTCTCTTTCAGAAACGGTTTAGATTGCCCCCATGAGATTTAACAACAGCTTTTATAATGTTCTTTGTCCCTACAGCCAGCGCCTTATATCCCATTATCTGAAAAATGAAAGTTGTCTGAGGTCCCTGGAAAAGCCCAGGACCCGTTTCTCAACTCAATGAGGCCAGTGAAATCTATGTGGGTGTCTTTTTTGGCATTTCAAACCATGGCACGTTTTTTGCAGCTTATCAAGCCTGTAAGGGGCAGAAGATCATATTATTCAGATCCACACCACAGTTGTCTTGGTACAGCTGATGTCTGTGTCAGGAAAATGTTTATTTTTCACTCCCCCTATTTACCTGCCAAAAAGAAACAGAAGAAAAAAATCTTGGCAGAGTATGGGGCATCCAGGCCTTGAAAGGGAGAGTCATGCCCTGGCTCAGCCTGTGAACATAACCCAGCCCCATAGAGTGGTAATTACATTTTGGGAGCTCAGCAGACTGTGCATAATTATACTCTGAGGAGGATTACTGCCTTGTATGAATAATACCATGATGCAATGGCAAATGTATAGCTTATGCCTCAAACCTACAATCCAGGCTGGGTGACAGACCCCTCCCAAGACCACCCTAGCTGCTGCACAGATTAGCCATCCCCATGGGAAGAATGCCCTGCATGAATCAGTTTCCCATAGACATTTCATTTGTTCAGAGAGAGGATACAAATGCAGATTTACTCTGTCCAGGAGATGAAGAAGTGAAGACTTGCTAGGCAGTGAAATAAGATTTTGAATGTGAAAGAGAGAAATACATTGCTCATGATGCCTGCAATGTAACCTGTATTTAGCCATCCCTTTCAGTTTTTCCCTTCCTAGCTCCTCCCAAGCCAAGAGACCTACAGAATGGTTCTGGGGTCCAGAACAGCTTTCTGCTAAACCTGACACACCAAATGAACAGCAGAACATTGCACAGCATGTGCATACAGGTACAATGCACAAAGCCATACCTCTAGGCATGGGCAGTTATGTACGAGACTCTTCAGGGCTTCCCTGAGTCTTCCTGTTGCCTTCCTCCTTCTCAGTGAACTTCAGCAAAGCCTCTTAAACCATCTGCCCCCCTGCCAAGGAACACACAGAAATCTGTCAAGAGGGAGACCCTTCTACGTGTTATTGAAATGGGCTGTTGGTAGAGGTGACCCCAGCCTGGAGGAGATCGCTTTGACTCAATTAAACTGAGTAGTAAGGAATTAATAAACTTGTTTGCCTTGTTTAGCTACCGGCTTGCCTTGAATGGTGATACCTGCCCTCCTTGCACAGCCAGGTTACTCAGTTGTTGAGGTTACCAACACCTAGTTACTCATCCTACTTCTGCTTGTCAGTTGGCTTCTGAAACCTTCAAGCTTATAGCATAGAAACTGATTGACAAGCAGCTCTGGCTTTCGTGCCTTGATAGATGAAAGCCAGATGTGGGGAGAAAACTCCAACTGCCATCCCAACCTCAGCTGTCCTTGTGACCCATTGGTCTGTTGGTGCCCACAATACTCTTTCTTATATCATAAAAACTACCCATGGCACACAAAGTCCACTCAGTATCACAAAAGACTGATGGTTCTTGAAGTGCTTTTGTGAGCAGATGTGAGATCTAAGTACAGAGCTATGGGAGGGGTCTCAGAATGGCATTTCCTCTCTTCTTTGGGGGACTCTGCTGGAAATATCTTCTCATTTCAGTGCTTCACTTGAGCATTTATAAGTTGGTTGTGGAAGTACTGTGACTTTTCTCTCACTGAAACATAACCCTTGATTAATTGTTATTTATGGCTATACGTGCAAGCAACAATCCCACCTTCTATCAGTTTGTCCTTTGCCTCCTAACAATTTATTAGAACTCCTTAGTCATATGGTTTAGTTTTAGGTAGTCCTGCAACACACAGGGAGTTGGACTTGATGGTCCTTATATGTCCCTTCTAATTTGAGATATTCTATGATTCTACTCTACCAGACTTGAGGGAGATGACCCAAAAGAGGGAAGAGTAAAGTATAGAAAATCTTTCCCTTCTCTTAGGAAACAAGTGAACAGAAAAACCCTAAAAAACCTCACACATCATGAAGACAAGATATGAGCTAAGTGATCCTTTGCTTGTGTTCTGGTAATCTGTGTAAAACTAGAAGTTTGAACTAAGACATGAAGATTGTGACTGATGTGTATAAACCACAAAGAAGATAGCATAGAATTGCAGAATATTTTGAATTGGAAGGCACTTGTGGAAATCATCTGGTCCAAGCCCCTGCTCAAGCAAGAGTCTAGTACAGCAGGTCTCGTAGGACCATGTCCAGTCAGGTTTTGAATATCTCCAAGACTATACAATGGCTCTGAGCAGCCTGTTACAGTCTTTGATCTCGCTCACAGTAAAAAAATTTCTCTTACATTTGAAGGGAATTAACCATACTGTAATTTGTGCCCATTGCGTTGTCATTCACTAGACTCTGCTGAGAGCCCATCTGAGAGCTGAGAAGATGGGCTCCATCTTCTTTATACCCTCCCAACATATATTTAGGCACACTGACAATGCAACCCTGAGCCTTCTCTCCTCCAAGCTGAACAGTCCCAGCTCTCTCAGCCTCTTGTCATATAAGAAATGCTGCAGTCCTTTTGTCACCTTAGCGGCCCTTTGCCTGACTCACTTCAGTATGTCCATGTCTCTCAGACTGTTGAGGCCAGCACTTTACCCGGCACTCCAGATGTGTCTTACCAGTGATGAGTGAAGGATCACCTCCCTGGACTTGTTGGTGATGCTGTTCCTAATGCATCCCAGGATACTGCTGACCTTTGCCAAGCAGGTTCAATGCTGGCTCATGGTCAGTTTGCCCATCAGGACTCCCAAGACCTCTTCTGCAAAGCTGCTTTCTAAACAGTTGGTTCAGGGTCTGTACTGGTTCATGACTTTGTTGCCCCCCAGGTGCAGAGTTTAGCATTTCCCTGTGTTGGTCTTCATGAGGTTTCTGGTGACTCATTTCTCCAGCCTATCAAGGTCCCTCTAGATAGCAGATAGTGCAGTTGAAAATGCCAGAGCCTACTGCTTCACAGCAGTAACTTTTGCCATAGGAGAAAAGGATTTAGAGGGGTGACAGAGGAGGAAGAAAGTCAGTCAGGGAGGCACAAGCAATAGGTGGATATAGTGGGGATGGAGCTACAAAGCAAGAGGGAACAAGTAGTGGGAGGGGAGAGGAAAAATCCTTTTGGCATAGGAATATGAAATACTAGCTAGGACAGAGACAGCTTCCTTGTCAGATATTCAGGAGTAACGAGGAGCAAGGAGGAAGTGACCCTTTCCACTGGTGAGGCTGGATGTAGAAAAGGAAATGCTGTTTCTTGACAACTTTACTAAAGCCAGCTAAATCTATATAAACTCATTTAAGGGTATCCATTTAAATATATTGGCATCATTTGTGTGTACACAGGCCTTCAGAATTAATTTTGGTTAAATACATCAGTTGGACTGGAGTTTCAAAGGAGAAAAAAGGCAAATACATGCCCAAAACATTCCTTTTAATTGGGATCTGAGTGTCCAGCTCTAGGGCACCTTTGAAAACATTCATGTCAGTGTAGCCAGCCCTGGCCAGCTGAGTGATCAGCTGCTCCAGTGCTTAGGCAGCAACCTCCAAGGAAGGCCTCTGCCAGGGGTGTTGGTATAAAATACTGGCTTAGTTTTCAATAAATATGTTTTCAGAGAGAAGTTGTGGGCAAGCTTTTGGCTAAAAAAATAGAAAGTGCAGGTTTTTGATAGATGACTTGGGTAATTAAAGGTGGCAGTGGTCTAAAGTGGAAGGGTGGAGCCTAAGTGCCAAAAGTAAATAGAAATCTGAACAGCAAAGTGTAGGTGACATATAAGCTTTAATGAATGCTGTGTTGAGTAAAGCATCTAGATGGACATCAAGAAAAAACACTCTTTGCCCAGTCAGCATGTATCACTTGCCTTAGGGCAGTCTTAGGTGTCACAGAACATTGACAAAACAGAAAACAATCAACCAAACAAAAAAATATGTTGTTAATTATTCAGATTTAGCTTGATAAACATGATAAAAATTTTTATCTTACAGAGAAAGGTTTGGCTTCTAAAAAGAAAAATAAAAGGAACCATTGGATTTCTTGGCATGTCTTAGCAAAATGATTAAACCAGTAGATATAATATCGCACATACACTGCGCTTTAGATATTTGCTGCAACCGCAAGGTTTTCAGGATACAGAGCTTCACTGTTGTTTAGGGGCCGCTTGGGAAGCACAGAGTTAGGGCACTTGTGTCTATAAACATTTTAAAATATAATAGTTTGCATATGCTGTGATGATAGACTGCAGCAACTGCTGGACAAGTATTGGAAAGATTTCTTACCCTGAATAATACTACACTGTGAAAAGGTTCAGAATGAAGTCATTAGTGAAAGAGAGAAGCAAACAGAAATCGTAAGCGCCAGATACATATGCATTGCAGCCAGCTATTAATGGACTAATAAGTCCCAACGATGGCTAAAGTGGATTTAAGCATAATGATTTGTTACAGTGGCGATTTTTGGTGAAATCTCTGATGGTTTTAAATTAAGATGTCAAAAAAAAAAAAAACCACCAAAAACGTGCTGCAATATCTTCAAAAAAATTAAAAGCTTGTCTGATTTATCCTGGTGTGTGTGGGCAAAAGAAAAACAAAAATGAATCTATACTAATACGTATTGTATCTAGTGCCTCTTTAATAAGTGACAGCTCCATAGTATTCAAAAACAAGAGAAATATAAAAAAATACCAAGGAACTGCCTTATCACTTCATACTATACTAGTAATAGAAGTATTGATCCATCTTGCGAGATCGGTCAGTACCTCCCAACAGGGGTTGAAGAATTTCCTTTAAATATGAGGTACGTTTCCTGTTATTTAGTTCAGATAAATCATGCACAGGAGTTTTGTCAAATACATTTTCAAGAACCAAAATTAAATTGAAAACTGGGAATTTAGAGAATGCCAGTGAACGATGGCTTGCTTTGGCATTGAAAAGTGTCAGGGAGAAAACTAATGACATCCCTTCAAATAGCTATTTTGGAAATAAAGGCCTGGAAGTTACTGTTGACTCATCCTGTTACAGTGGGTTTCACAGCTACTTAACACCTATGAGGCCAAATCAGCTTCAGCCCAAAAGCCTGGCTGGTCCCTTAGCTTATGTTCAGGAATCAGAGAGGTAGCTTTCCATGAGTGCTTGCTTGGTACTTGACATCAAATTTTCTTTTTGACATGAAGTCTGTGCACTTGCATTTTATCTACCTTAAAAGCCTCTCAAAGCAGAAGCTCTAGAGTGAAGGGAGAGTTAAGAGGGAAGAAGAAATTAGATTAAGAGGAAAATCTTTTGTTAGTTATGCAAAGAATAATTCAGCGTCCTGCACCCTCAGCCATTGTCATTCAGCCCTCATAAATCATTGTCATTCCAGTGGTAACAAGGGAACTGTCTAACTAAAGCTGTTCAGAGCCCAGCCATTTCTTTTTGAGGCATCTTTTCTCCCTTAAAAGAGTGGTACTGTACCTGAGAGAGCTGCAGGGGTGATGCTGTTACAGTATGCCTACTTTGTGCTACATCCCAGTCAAATTTCCCATATAAAGTCTGTTGTGGCAGTTCAATAGGGCTGGAAGTGCCTGTATTCCTGCCCTTCTGCTCACTGCTGGCATGCGGGCTGCGAAATGGCCAAAGGGAAAGGGTAGTGCTTGTACTGGGCATATGCTGCAGCAATCACCAGCCTGTGCTTCTGTAAGCGTAAGGCCACCAGCCAGCAAAGCAAAGCCAAAGCACCTCTTTTTATCACGGACTCCTGCCTTGGAGAGGTGCTTCTCATGCCTGGAGAATTTCTAGAGGCGAATTTCACATCCATTCCCCTAATACATCCTGTACAGTGTTTGTGTGAGGATTTCACTCAAGAGATTCATGTGCAGCCACAAGTAGTGTTTTACCAATTAGCATTATAGTGCTAGGTTTAAATAGCTTCTGTTGTTTACAGATGGGCTGTCAAGACTGTCACTGGTGTATGACTATTTTTAATAGGAGCATAATCAATTAAATTGACTACATGTGTTCAAAACTGCCATGAGAAGCCTATTATACAAATATAGTACATTAGAAAAATCCCTTTACAGGAGTTACTCATTGAGAACCAAAATAAAATGCAGAGTACCATGTGCTGTGAGGACATTATTCATTCATGACGACATGACTTTCCCTTTGATGAACTCTACAGAGTATCAAAGGGAGCCACTGAAAAGTTACATGTGGCGGCACAGTAGGGACTGGTGCCGACAGTGAAAATATAGTAACCACTAAAAAGTATCTCAACTGTAACTGCATCTGTCACACACAGCCTTAGTGGGATTGGCGGAAACTCTAGGAGAAAGAAAATACTTTGTCTTTACTAGACCATCTGTGGGAGCCATGTGTTTTGCAATAGCTAATTTTTAGTCAGAGGCAGAAATCTCTGTCAAGTACAAATGCTAAGGCAGCCAATGCAGAGACAAAGCAGCAACTTTGGGATTTGCACTGTGGGGTAGCATGATGCAGTTGGAATATGCTCTGCTGAGACTTCTAATGCCCAGACATGTCAGATGTTATCAGGTAGAATGAGGGTCCCTTTCTCCCCCACCATGAACAGACACTTCAGGGATTGATTTAGATCCTGTTGGCCTTTTTCCTTCAAACAGGTGGGTGGATTAAAATGATTAGCTAAAAGAAACCATAAATATGAATGCATTAGAGAGAGAGAGATTGCACTAGTATACATTGTAAAACCTCAACCTAAACCCCAATTAGCTAAAACTTGTGCATTGTCTCACTCACTATGGGGCAGGAGCACACCAGGAGGCTGACTAAAATGTCCCTAGTTATAATACTGCCTTCCAAAGTAAGGGTAGACATGGAGAGGAAGGATGGAGAAAGAGGAATAGCACACATGAAGAGTTTGTCCTGACGCGCCACTAGGACTTACTATTCATTGCAGTCCTGAGAGCTGGAAAATGGTCCTTGGTCCCAGAGTGTATCAGTATCTAGAGTCAAGCCTATATTCCACTGCTACAGGGACCCTCCAGTCTATGCACAAGACTCCCTCATTCAGCACCAAGCTCACTACGCTGCAACTGGAGACACCATGATTTCCCACATACTTGACTCTCCCTTGCTCTTCCTGGAGAGCAAGGAGTTTATAATGGATACATCATTTGTCACAAATTGCTGCTGTGAAGGTTCCTAGCAGATACTTCCTCTGCAGGGTGGAGGCTGCTGAAAGCACATGCTGTGATTTTCTTCAGTATGCTGTCATTCAAAACCAGCTAAGCAATCCGAGGCAGAGTTCTGCATCTATGACTGAGTAATTCATAGTGAATATTCTAAATCCAACCCACTTTTATTTCATATATAGGTATCTACCCATGGCTTGATATTTTCTGGCCCTTGATTGATCAAGCAGGGTGCTTTGAAGCTCTTTGCCTGTGCCAAATCTTGTTAATACAAAGCCCCTTTTTCTTTATTAGGTTGCAATGCTCACTTAGAACACAGTGATTCTGGGCTCAGTCCTGTCATTAATTTAAATCACTGGAATATCTGAGAGACATACAAACATAGCCTGCAAAAATAATGGAAGTGGACATGCCTTGAAAGCTGAGCAAATCTTCACAGGAAGTGTGTCTCAAGTTTCCCCTCAGATGTGGCTGAAAACATGCTCTCTCAAGGTTCAACATTCTCCAGAGTACCACACAGATCATGCGCCTGTTCTGCTATCAAATAACCCACCTCACAAAGGCTATGAGTGAAGATTTAGAGATTAGTCACCAGGGAGGTCCCAGACACTGTGCTTAATAAAGAAGACAAAAAAGGGATCTTGCATCATGTGCTAAAAATGGGCAAAACTTTTCCTTCAGGAAATCAGGCTAAAGGAAGACATTAATAAAATATATTGATTCTGTCATATGTATGCACCTGACAGTAATTACCACCTCTGTTTTACTTGGATGTAGCCCAAGACATCTAGCTTTCATCCAGAATATAAGGGTAATGGAATGGAAATTAGGAAAGCTCCCTTAATATGTTAGAGTAATTTTTATAATGTGTTCTTTTGCACCTAACGTAGGGAGATATAAAATGCCAGAATAATTGTTTAATTGTACGAGAGGAGTCCAGACTTCATTCCAGACAGGATAATAGCTAAATCTTGTAGACACATGTGAATGCAGAAAGGAGATTATATCAGTTATGCATATGAGTAATTTAATATGGAACAAAATATGTGAGCAAGCAATTGTGGGGAAGATGAAAAGTCACATTGCATAAAAGTGCCCAGCATTACTTTGTGAATTAACAATGCTGTATGTCATTCAACTGTCGGAAAGAATCAAGAATGTCACTGTGACAAATTCTTCATATGGCATTACAGAAGGTTTTGCTGTGCTTGAGATTAATTCGGCTGGTTTCTAGTGAGCAGTAGCAATATAGCAGCTAGAGGTTTTCTGGTAGAGACCCATTCTGAAATTTACCTTTAATATGAAATAGGTATTCCAATTCTGGACATGAATAAAACCAAACCTATGTCAGCAAGCCTGTATTTGATGGCAAGCAATTAACCTGTGCAGAATTCATACATTTAAAATTCTGTGGGTTTTTTTGTTTTCAATAAACACTATTCAACAGTAGGAGAAAAAAAATAATCAGAACCTCCCACTGCTCACTAGTTGGAGAGAAACAAATACATTTTCTCCTGAGGATACGAAATATGTGTAAGTGGGTGCACATGAAATATGCTAAATTTTACTCCTGAAGGCTTTTCTTCATGTCATGTAAAGAATGAGAACCAAAAGAATTGCTCTACTACTACAACAGAGAATATTATTAGAATTAAAAATATGCCATCCAAAATTTACAAACATGGAAAAATCTCAGTTGCATTCAACTGTCGACAAAAGATGGAGGGGAATTATCAAGATGTTTTTTTATCTTTTCAACCATTTCTATTTAAAGTGTTTTCAGCCATGAATGAAAATGGCAGCTCACAGAAGTCCTGTAAAAATATTATTATTAAAATTAAATTTCTATGTGGAGGAGATCTTTCTGAAGGGGAGTTGCCCACATGTTGCTCTTAGCTTCACCCTTGTGGTTTCAGGATAATGTTGGTGAAAACTGTAATTTTTTTTTACTAAAATGAATGGATATATACTAACAGAGCAAACCTTGACTCAGGAGATTTGAATAACTGTATAAGTGTTCCGGGTAGCAAGATATTGAAAACATCAGCTATCAACATTAAGACATGAGTTTTAGTGTCATAGTACATCATTATTCAGGGCCGTGAGACAGTCCAGAAATGAAAGTGGTGATAATGATAATGCATTAAAATAAACTGACAAAGTTATATAAAATAGTGGTGAATATTTTGCAGAAAGTGCATTCTCTTTAAGTTGTTCAGCTTGATTTGTCCATGGTAAATATAAAGGTCATGGGGCAGTTGAAACATTTCCACTTACTGGGAGTATTTTCTGCTGTATATAGTCTCACTGGTTATCAAGTATGAATAGAGGTGGTAGATTTCAGCTGAGGTGATATTCTTTCTCTGGAGTGATTGCCACTGCATCTATTCCCTAAAGCAAATCAATCAATTTTTCAAATATTAGTGACTTTTTATCTCAAATAATTTATTTGTTTTCAAAAGACAAAAGGATGTCTTTATTTTTATTTGTTCTGTTATCTAGCTAATGCCTTTATTCCTTCATAAATGTCAGTCATGACCCTTTCTTTCACTGAAGAGACTAATCAAAGATACAGCCACTAATGAAGATGATCTTTTATCATCTGAGCTGTCTGGTTACATTACAGCTCAAAATGTAGTTTCAGTTGTAGGGTTTGTGTTGGGGATAAATCACACAAAGAACCATCTGCTGTCATTTTGAACTACAGTTTTATAAGAGGTCTTTATCCAACCTTTGTTTTAATAGACATAATAATTAAAGTCACAGATTCGCCAGTACAGTCAGGTACTGCTGAATCTACAAAAAATAAAAACTGGGGTGTGTGTGTGTGTGTTATAATTAGAGTGTTTTTCCTTAAACTCTCCAGGGCAGGATAAGACATTTTCTTAATAAAACCCTATATTTTTCATAAAACATTTCCTACCATTTTTGGGGTTCTATCAGGTCTTTGTCCACTTACAAAATCCTACTTCAACTAGAACTAATTTCACTCTAAACTCTCTGAAATGTACCCATTTACGGAACATAATATCTTTGGTGAAATGCAGAAGGGTGCTTGAAATAAATCCATTTTAACAGCTACAGTTTTGTCTACTAATGATGAAGATTATGACCATATGGTGCATCCAAGTTGTATGTGGAAGTAGTATTAATGCCAGAAAAACAATATTATGCTCCTGATCACTGTAACTGTCAGAAAAAAAAAGTACATACATGCATAAATTTACAGTAGCTGGAGGTAGCAGCCTCCCAGTTTATGAGTAACAGATAAAATGTGCTTATTTCAGTAAGGGGAAGATGCACATTCTTCTTGTCAATCAAAAGCGAAATCAGAGTGTTTCTAGCCACTTGCTAATCTGAAACACAAATCAAGTAGAATTATGTCTGGTTTCGATACTCTGTGGGAGTGGTCAAAACTGCTAACTTTTAAAAAACCTCCCTGCTAACTGCTATGAAGACAAGTTTTACGTCGTAAGACTAGGCTGAACTATGTGTTAGTAAGAAATGATCTCTATTTAAGAGATGCAGCGGGTAGGCAAGAACCTTATTCTACCAATGATATGAGAATGGATGCTACTTGGTGGGCACATGAGCAGGTAACATCCATTTCATCGAGAGGGCTACTGCACATACTGAAGAAGAAAAGACATAGGACTCAGCCTTGTAATACTTCTGTGCGTACAAAACATGCCCTATGACCATCATGGATGGGGCTTTTAGATCTGTCTGAAAGAAAGGTATGGTGAGGATTTCATGCAGCTGCTGTGCTGTATACCTGACCCATTGATATCATGCAGTCAACTCTACTGAATACTTAGTGGATTCATTAGCATCAGAATGAACCTTTTGTCCCTAAATAGGAGAATATTTCCTGGCAATGCTGCTAGCAACATTATTCTAAGTTGTTGGTACATTCACATATGCAGGCTGACTTAATGGGGCCAGACACAGAGACAAAAGATAGCTAATGTTAGAATTAATTTTCCACTATTTTCCTCCTCATGTTGCCAGACAAAAAGTGTAGAAATTAAGTGAAAAGGAGAGGGAGAGTTTGAAGGGAACATCCGGCTCAGATTCTTGGCCTCCAAAATTGCTGTGCAGAAGATATTTAATGCAAAACTGCCTGAAGTTTATTCCATATTCCCCTACTTTTAACAATTTGTTTTAATTTTCCTTTCAAGGCCCATCTCAGTTTCATTTTCATTTTCATTTTCTGTACATTTTAACTATAAAATTATGATTTTCTTGCTAATCCAAACCTTTTCTATATTTTTTCCAGAGGAATCGTATTTCTTCCTTGCTATGTTTTCCCTCTTGCTAAGTAAAAACTGAAAGTATTGCACTACAGGCCTAAAGCATTTCTACCCCTTTCCCAATGAAATCCTTGAGTGAAATTCCCACCAGCCTTACAAAGTAACTTCCTCTGTTTCTTCACATTTACACCTAGAAAGTCATAGACTATTTTCTCCTAATTTTTCTATCATTCAGTTAAAAAAGTAAAAATCTGTCACATTTGCTCCATCCAGGATTATTTTATATGAGAATTTTATTTAGTCTATGAGTTATTTGCTGCTCATAAAATCCAAATACAAAATAGCACTAATTTTTAACTGACTGTTTCTCAAAAAATTTGCTAAATATAGTATCCAAGGTGTCTGGGCCTCATCAAGTTTGGTGACTTGTGTGGTTTCGAGATTTTTGTTTTTTTTTCCCCAGCATGTATTTCAGAGGATGAAATGTCCTCTAGTTGAATGTTTCAATAGATCACTCCTTTGAACTAACGCTGTCAGTGAGAGTCTGGGCATCACTTTGTTGGTGGAGGTGGGCATAGGGTGCTGGCTGCTCAGCTGCCACAGAGTCAGGGAGCGTTTTGCAGATGAGCGGCTGCAGCGGACTCTGCTTTCGTGAGTCCCTGGGCTTTGGCTTCCCAAAGGAAGCAAGTCTCTAGGAAGGCTTCCCAGAAGGGACAGGCAAGGAAGGAGAGGTGGTGAGGTGGCCCTCTATGTGAGGGGCAGTTTTGAATGCCTAGAACTTAACAATGTGAATGAGTGTTGAGTGCTTACGGGTAAGAATCAAGGGGAAGGCCAATAAGGCAGACATGGTGGGAGTTATAGACCCCCCAACCAGGATGTAGAGGCAACTGGAAGACTGCATGCAGTTCTGAGCTCCCCAGTTCAAGAGAGACAGGCAACTACTGGAGAGAGTCCAGCATAAGGCAACCAAGATGATTGAGGGCTTGGAGCATCTCCCTTATGAGGAAAGGCTGAGAGAGCTGGGACTCGAGCCTGGAGAAGAGGGGGCTGAGGGGAGACCTTAGTAATGTTTACAGGTATCTAAAGGGTGGATTCAAGGAGGGTGGTGCCCGACGCTTTTCAGTGGTTCCCAGTGACAGGACGAGGGGCAGTGGGCACAAGCTGGAACATCGGAAGTTCCATTCAAAGATGAGAAAAAACTTCTTCACGGTGAGGGTGACAGAGCACTGGATCAGGCTGCCCAGGGAGGTTGTGGAGTCCCCTTCACTGGAGGTTTTCAAGACCCACCTGGATGCAGTCCTGAGTGATGTGCTCTAGGCAATCCTGCTTTAGCAGGGAAGTTGGACTAGACGATCTCTAGAGGTCCCTTCCAACTCTCCGTGACAATTCAGTGACAATTTGGTGACAAAAGTGCACACAAAAAAGGAGGTGGGGCCGCACCAGCACAGTGCCGAGTGGGACAATCCACTCTCTCGACGGGCCAGCTCTGCTGTGCCTGCTGGGTGCAGCCCAGGACACGCTTGGCCCTTTGGGCTTCCACAGCACACTCTTGACTCATCTTCCACTT
>KZ506011.1:462363-490352 GCA_002844005.1 Limosa lapponica baueri
GGGGTGAGCAGCACCTTAGGAGGTTGGAGTGGCTGTGAGGAGGATGCCATCTACCGCCTGCTCGTGCCCCTGAAGCCCCCTCGTGGCCATGCCTTCCATGTGGACATGGGCACCTCCACCAAGGACACGCCAGAGAGGAAGGCCAGCCTTC
This sequence comes from Limosa lapponica baueri, assembly GCA_002844005.1. Taxonomy (NCBI): domain Eukaryota; kingdom Metazoa; phylum Chordata; class Aves; order Charadriiformes; family Scolopacidae; genus Limosa; species Limosa lapponica. Next base: position 462,515 of record KZ506011.1, read on the forward strand.
GCGTGGAGCTGCAGTGCACATGCATGAGGGAGCAGCTGGCCGAGGACATGCTGTGCTTCCTTCACCACCCCGAGAAGGAGCTGAGGGAAAGACAGGCTCCCAGCCTCCTGGGCACCCTCTGCACGGGCCCCTACTTGGACACAGACAAAACCTCATGCTGGCTGCAGATAGTGCTGAAAAGGGCCTGGGCGGTTATGCCTCAGTCGACACACTGCTGTCTGACGGTGCTACCCTCCGGGCACTCCTGCAACCTCCGGCTGACGCATGCTTCCGGCAGTACCATCCGCATTGAGATGCTCTTTGGAGTAAAGCAAGGCAACTCCTACATCTTCCTGAGCTGAAGGGGCCATTGCCAGGAGCCTGCCTTGTAACAGAGACTCACTCCCCTTACCCCCTGGACACCGATTGCCCTCCCTGTTCCCGACCCCCTTCCCTTGGCGATCTTTACCCTCTGTAAAAATGTTTCAATAGATTTATTTCAACTTCCGCTTCAGTCCTCACTTTACCTAATGTGCCCTTGCTCCCCAGTATACAGTACCTTTTTGATTCTCTTTCATAACAGGCCTACTTACTCCTCTCAGTAATGAGTCTCTAGTGATGCACTGGTACTAACAAGATACACATCTATTTCTCTTTGGTGTTCTTCCTTCTGCTTGTTTTTCTTTCTGTACTTCATCCTGCTTTTGAATGTCTCCAGAGCATTCTCCTATCTCTCCTGGACACTGTCTCTGAAGGCTTCTATTGTCTTGTCTGCTCTCTTCAGACTAGTTCTTTTCTTCTTTCTTGCTATCCCATTATATAATAGTGCTGGGTTTTTTTCCTTAATGGAGTGAGCCTACTCCAGTGTTTGGGTTCTCCTGAACAGAGCCAGGCATTTTCCTCATAGTCACATCATGCCAGTGGTCCCCTTTCTTCTATACAGATTTTCCTTTTGGGTCCTCTTGTATGCCAGGTATCCACAAATCATCTCAGCTTTCTATAACATCCCGAAAACTCTGACGTGTATTGTCTTTGTTTACACTGTCAGGACCTGAAAGTTTTCCTCCAGCAGCTCTGTCAGGAAAAATCTTTTATGAAGAACCAGCTCTAAAATTATGCTAATCTCACAGCTCCAACATCCAGTGACCTCCATGGCCTGTGCTATATTTGACATTTCACTCCCTGCTCCCTCCACCTATCTTAACATTTCCTAATATAAGAAAGAAATAAATCCCATCTCTCTATATTAAACTCTCCTAATTGATAAGCTAACTGGTTGCTGCCCTGTTGACCAATTACTCTGCATACAATATTTTTAAAGCTCTCTGGTGGAGTCAGTCCTGCCCTTAATTTGGCTGAGCTAGGATGAGCTTCCTATTCCTTTGGCCCCTGCAAACTCAAAAAAAAAATTTAAAAATTACTTTCTCTCCCATGACAATCACCAGAATTTCTTACAAGATAGAAACTCATATTAAATCAAATGACAAGTTAATTGACTGATCCACTGAACAAAATCTTCCCCAACAACAAGATTAGAAGTTTTGCCTTAGCTGCCAAAATTTGTGGCAACTAGCCATGATTTTTTAAAATTAGCAAAACAATGGTGTGTTCCTAGTTGAAGAGCAAGCATATAGCAGATTAGCTGTTCTTGCAATATGGCACAATAACAAAAAACTGAATATGATCTGAGGCTCAAGTCAGAAGTTTTACTTTATGAAACAAAGCCAATTTTTTTTTATCCTCTGGTTGTGTTAATGCAGTATCTTGTGCAGTTCTGAGAATTCATATCTAGACAGATATTCCTAGTAGGAAGACTTTTTTTTTAAGGAGCAGAAGTAAATTATCCAAAATTAGAGGAATTCTTATACAGCAAAAGATCTTAAAATACCTAAATATGTACTTCACTACTCAATGATGACAATCCATGAAGGTTGCATAACAGCAGGTGATAAATAAGAAATCTTGGAATAAACTGAAAAGTATATCCATTTAATAAGAATACATTGCTTTTGTTTCGCTCTGATAGTAGTGACATGTTATGGAAAGACTAATGCCAAATATAAAAAGAAGTAGACTCCTATTGATTTAGAGTTTAATAGTATTTCATCAGTGTAACAGTAGGAAAATTATTCCTTTAGGGTCAATGCTTCAGTAAGATACTGGATATCAAGCTTTTGTCTTTTAAGATTTAATGGGGAAAATCCACTTATCCCTTTGATCAATCATGGATGACTTAGTCCTTTTTTGTTTAAGTCTTTGAAAATCCATCTGTATAACTTCCACTATGCTCTTAATACCTTTCAGACTTTAAACAGATTGTGGAAAAAAAGAAGGATTTCTTTCAGTTCTCAGTACCATCAGATGCACTGTGCTCTTTAGTAATAGATTAAGAAAATTAATTGGGAGGACTTTATGAATGATAGTCAAATAACATAGCAATAGTATAATTTAAACCTATAATAATAAGTTAAATATTTGTTATCTTCCCATTTTCATAAGATTGTTTTAGAATAAAATAGGGAGTTTTCTTCTCTCTTAAGATTAGAGCTTTAAATTTTCTCCTTACTACAGTGATCCAAGGAAAGTTACGATGGCAACACAGCTGGCTTTACAGGCCTCCGGTTTATTTTTTCCCTGTAGCACTTTAGACAAGGAATTTGCTATCAAATTTTGATGAAAAGGAACACCACTCCTAAACATAAGATGGTTTGCTTTTTTCTAAAAAAAAGTACAAGGTAACCAGAAACAAGAAATGGAAAATAATCTATATAAAATAGTCAACAGTTTTAGGACAGCTGAAAATAAAAGAGAACAAAAAAGGAGGAGTTAAGCAATAAAACTCATCACAAGCAAGTGGACATGACCAACCCAGTGTCATTTTTCAAGCATAAGAAACTGCAAAACATGCATTTCACTGCCTGTGTCTGTATGCAGTCCCGAGAGATTGCGCATAGCCTCCATGGAAAACTGCCTGGGCTGTGCTGTTAATGTTATTGAAATGCAAGTATATACTCTTGTGCTAGCTAATTGAATTAAAGCTAACTCAGATACATCTAAACATGATACCAGGAGTCCTCAAATTATAGTGTTGATATGTCCTAGATTAAGAGATGAAACAAGTGGGATTAATTCAGTTTTATGTGAGTGCAACAGTATTTGGATGTTCCAGCTCTGTTGGTGGAAACCAATACAGTGACCTGGCAAAACCAGAACTGCATAAAGAAGCACATCACAAAAATACCAGACCAGACAATGTGCCTTAAAAATAATAAAATGACTAAATGGTGGCCATGAAACCTGTAAGAGCCAAAGGCCACAGCCTTTAAACAAGATGTTATAATGAAGATGACAAAGAAAATGCCTAAGGACTAAACAGTATTCCTTTAATGGTTACTTGAGACAACACTAGCAGCCCCTAATTGCCTTAAATGCCTTCCTTTCTTTGTTTTCACAGGGAATTTGTTCGTGTGGGAACTAAGCTGGAATTTCAGTAAAGACCTTGAGGTTTGGCCCCTCAAAAAGACAGTATCAGTGCTAGCAGACATGAGTGAATTATCCACTGCTAAACAGAGATGAAGGATTTTATCTACTTATTATGGGCAAGTACTGATAAACGATAGTGTAATTAAAACGGAAATTGAGTCCTGAGCTGCATTGGCTGTGGTGTGGGGAGGAACGCTGAGGGGGTGTGAGACCTCACGCTCTGGTGATAGGCACAAGGTTAGATATCTGTTCCCAGCTCTCAGCATCCGAGTCAATCATCTGATCATTCTCCCCCCTATAGCTTCCTCCACTACATGCTTTGAGACCTACGGACAGTCAAGGAGCAAAGTGTTACCAGTAACAAGAAGTTTTGCCAGGTGGCCTTAAAGACTGATAATTCAGTTACACTGGTGAAGTGATCAGATAGCAGCACTGATTCTAGTGAAGCCATTTCAGATTTATCTCAGGAACTCAGACTGTCACCCTTTGTGTACTAAAACAAGGGAAAATGCAAGGTTGGGAGGACATTTACAGTAAAATAAAATGATTTGTGTTGAAGTAAGTGCCTGATATAAATAAAGTATAGTAATAATGTTGTTATAACATCAGACTGTTTAAGCATAAAAGCCAAGCTAAGTTTGCAGAGAGAGGTAATAACTTTTACTGGACCAGTGAGGTCATTGGAAAAAAAACAGAGAACCTTTCAAGCACAGAAGCCCATCTTCACTTCGGAGTTTGGTAATTGGCATGCAAACTGAACCATTGCAAAAATAATTAAAAGAGCTATGTTTGGGAAATTGGTCTCATCAATCATTAACAAAAGTTACCAAAAAATATGTACTCTTCATAGGTAGCAAGAAGGGAAACTGTAGAAATCTTCTATCACTGTCTAGGAGTCTCACACTCCAGAAATCCTTAATAACTAAATTGATTTAAACCCTAAATTCAACCCAGCTGAAAGCCTGGTTTGTAAAGCTTAATAATACTGGAAATGTTTTTACATTTTTTTATAAAGATGCCATTCATGTGAATTACTCAGTCACTTTCTGTCATGTGTTGAATATCAACAGGTTACTGCTCTACCCAGCTCCCGGTTAGGCATTCGCTTTTCTGTAGCTCTCAGCCAGGCCAAAGAAAGTGAATTGCTAATACTGAGAAACAGTCAGCCTTCATATGGTCGGCAACCAAATGCCAGACCCTAAAAACAGAGCTCGTAGGGATGCTAAAATGTAGGATGTGGAACATGAACTGGGGAAGAGGCGTGTAATTGTGAAATCTCTTCATGGATGGAATAAAATGGGACAGTGGGGGGAGATGAAGAAAGCGACTGGAAATGTGGATTGAGGATCATTAAGAGAATATTTGCCCTGTGTAATGGACTATCATGCCAAGAGCTATCACAGATCAGAGCAGCTGGATCTGCACAGCACACAGAAACACCATCGTACATTAGCTTAGTTCTGACAGTGGTCTAAGTGGCTGCAGGAGACCATGTTTCCCAGGCTAATAAACCCTACAAGTCAGCTCATCACTGCCTGTTCTTGAGCTACTGTGGTGTCCACTATCCAGAATGTTACTGTATGGCACTCCAGTATAGGCATCCTTTAAAGATATTTATCTAGAAGTGAATATTATAGAGTTAAGGAGGGAGGAAGGATTGCTTTGGAAATGGTCAGTTCAGAAGTACAGACCTATTTGTCCTATATCCCATATAATCTCTACAAGAAAAAGAAAGCTAACTTTATCCTCCTTCTCTTCTATGCACTTCCCTCTTTCTTCACCTACATGTCCAAGATGTCTGTGGGAAACTTTGTACTGATGAATATTATGCATGCTGATGCTTTTAGTGCTTGCTATTTATGCTGTAAAAATAAGTGCTGTCCCTTTGCAGGGAGGAGGCTACAGCTGAAACTGAACATGGTAGAGATGCATCACAGGAAACAAAAGAGCAATTCTGTTTGATTTGAACAGTCTGTTTGCTGCAGGGGAGGAAATCAATGGAATTTGGATAGCTAATAAGACAAAAGACTGGCTTTTCACCTCTGGCATCCTGTGGTACAAAGCTCATTCTGATGACACTTGCAGATGAGTTTAGGAGTTTTGTCTTAATTCCCAGTGGGCATGTATCTATTTCACAAAGCCTCCCTTCAGTTTAAGCTTAACTGGGAAGGTCAGCTGTGTGCAGTGATAACTAGTAGCAGGAATGATATCGGTCAGGTTCTCTATAAAACCTGTGGAAATAAAAGCATATGGTCACTCTTGTGCATTAAGCCTGGATCTTGCCAACCCTGGATGAAGCACATCAGCGATAATAGTGAGGAGGGTATGAAATAATTCATTGGGATATTTGTCTACAATATCACAGAGCTAATGAAACTACAAAGTCAGCCCCAGTGAAATCACTTCTACCAAATCCGAGATTTGTTGCAACTTTCAGCATGGTTCATGCATCTAATGAGTCTGAACATCCATATCTCATGTAAGGATATGCAAGCACTGGCCTTGAGTCAGATGGGTTTAGATATGGCTGAAGAAAACAAATGGTATGTTCCTGATTTTGATGGGTTCCTCAGATCTGCTGTGGCACTTTATTGCACCATAAAGGAACATGGCAAAACTCCTCTTTGTACAATATCTTTCTGGAGAAGCAGAGTGAGATGAAAACAACAAAGGTAGAGTCTAAGAAAGGTTCATAGTCTGTGTCTCTGATTTATAAGGTAGGGAGTGGCTGAGCACTTACACGGTAGAGATGATGTGCAAGGAACCTTAATTTTCTTGCCCAAACTGGCAAAGAACTTTTTATGATCAAAGTGAGGGAATGAAAGTGATGGTGCAAAGGTGTTAATTTTCAGCAATATAGCAATAAATAACAAAGATCCATTCCAATGTACAGCCATGCCAGAAGGAAAAGTGTTGATTGATTTCTGATCATTTTCTTGTTTTACTCTGTGTGCAAAAAGAATTTTCTTGACTTATCTCAGTGGAACTAGGGGCAGATCTGTTTGATTCTTTTTTTCTGTCATTTCCAGTATTGACGCAGCACAACATTACTGTTATCGTAGATCTCATCGGATGGTAGGGTGATATCTGGGCTAAGAAAATTCTGTGCAGTGTGAAATTTAAGCCTTCATGTTACACTGAAATTGTCCTAAATTCAGGGGAGTAGTCACTGCTTAAATAAGAGCGAATTTTGGACTCAAATAATGTTTTGTCACAGGCACAATATTGCTACTAGCCTGAAAGATGTCAGCATTAGTGCCATGCATATCCATGGGAAACTGAAACCTGAATAGTATTATAAAGTGGAAAACTGGCAGGAGAGGTTCACAGCCTCCATTTAGAACACTCATATTTCCTCACACAAAAATGGGGTTTGGAAAATGAAAAGCTTGTAGAAAATACTTGCCAAACATTGCACGAGGATCTAAATGGTATGTTGTACTGTATACCAGCGAGTCTCACAGAGTAACAACAGCATGATGCAAAATTATTCTAATGAAATGCCTCTAAGAAGACTTTGAGATGTTTGGTATGCTTTTCATCTTGCAGAAGCAACAGACAATGGTGTCTACAAATTATTTTTTTAACACATTTTTGTTGCTACTGTGCCTGGAAATGTGTTAATATTTTTTAATAACTTTCATTTAATCTTAGCTGTTTTACCCATATTGAATGTGCAAAATGCCATAATTATAAGAAGTGCCTGGGGCAGAGGATTGAAATTGTAAGGACCACAGCCTTTTATGGTGTAAATGACCTGTGAAGAATATAATTCCTACCAGAAGGTTTCTAGATTAGCTCCAGATTAGTTTACCAATAATGAATGCAAAATAAATATTCTAAAATAAATAAATAAATGGGAAAGCCTTTACTTACTTTGCACTCATACAATATGTCTGTGTACAACTGTTTCCTAAAGCACACTGAAGAAGCAGGGGTGAGGGGAAGAGGGGAAAACAAACACCTATGATTTTCCTTAGACCGTTAAGTACAGTGTGTTTATACATTACTGAACAATCTTTAGCTGTTACAAAGAGAACTAGTTCCACAGAAGATAGTGCTCCTCCTGAAGGCAGTGAAGTTATGCTGATGTCATCGAAACACCTGGCCCAAGAGGGAATAGGATTAATTCATCCTAAAACCATGCGGTTATCCATGCGCAGTAGTGGCAAAACAGAAAAATTTCCTGGGAAATGAACCCTACAAGAAGCTGCTGGCATTTGCACTGTGCATGGTACGTATTCACTACTATCGCTGTTGGAGGTATTATAAAAGGTTTTCGGAAATTTCTTACATCTCTTATTCTGAAACAGACCCTCAGTCACAGTTTAGTCATCAGCTTCTTCCCTAACACCACCACCACTTCCTCTACTGCTGCCTCAAGTCTTTCCAGTGACTCACACAGATATATTTGTTTCTCTGGTTTCTTCAATATTATTTCTAATGACACTGCCAGTCTCCTTTTCCATCCAGGGAGCATGTGAGGGTCTTCAGTGGCACTGCGTCTCAAATTTTTTTGTCAACACCACTGTTTGCTGATGACTTGTAATGAGGCTTTTTGAGGGGGAAAACAGAGATATTTCCCTCACCTTCTGACTGTGCCAGGCTATGGCTGGCAGTGGGTGCCAAGCACTGTGCAAGAAGCCGTGCCTTGGAGAGAACAGCACTCAGAGAAGGCACTGGGATTCCCAGGGAAAGAAGAGGTACTTGAAGGCAGAAGGGTCTAGTTACAGACTTCAAGAGTGATGGCCACCGCCCACGAGGAAAGCAACTGCGCAGGACACATGGTGCTGCTTCCCAGAAATGCTACCATGACAAAGTAAAAGTGAGCGGATGTAGCTCACTGGCTGAGCAAAAGGGCTGGGCTTTTTTGTTTTTTAAGTTCTTACAAAATCTGAGGTCTTCAGACACCTCCATGCACGCCCTCATGCAATCTGACAGATAAAATCCTCCAGTAACAAGAGTTGTAATCTCTTTTGAATCTGTTTTTATACTTCAAACCAAGTCAATGACAAGAACAGGATATTTAAGTCCCTGCCCAATTTAGCCTCACATTCTTGTCATTTCTTTGATATTGGTTATACTTTTACCAGGTTATTTTATCTTTCATCTTCTCACCCACTATAAAATTTCAGTCAAAATAGCTGAAATCACTCAAGTGATTCTAAGCTGACAAACACATCCTTGAAAAAGAGAGGGAAAATCTTAGCGGTTGTATGTTTCCATTTATCCATCATTTCTACACATGAAAAGAATGATGCAAAATCTGACTTTTTGCCTGACATGGCTTGTTCCCCATTTTGGTTTCAATCTGTGACCCCTATATTTAACGACCTTTGTATTTGGCTACCTTGGTATTTGTAATGGGGAAAGTTCTACAGCACCTCTGAATTGTTTTTCAGTTTTGTCCTTGTGTGATGTCAGTTCTTTGCTGTTAAACCAGATTTACACAGAGACTGTGACAGTAACAGCCGCAGCCTGTAATCTGTCAAGTCTGTCTGAAACGTCCTTCAGTTGCCTTTGTAAATTTAGTGCATCTGTATAAAGCCCCTTGTTGTGTAAAATATATGCTCTGTTTTTGATCAAGTCCTCCATATGTTCAGAGCAAATTTCAAGACACTTCGGTAGCTGTATGCAAATGCAGAGACAGATTCTGGGCGCTCCAATACATCTCTTTGTGCCTTTTTGCTGCTACAGTAATTGCTTTACATTTCTCATTTTTTGTGCTATATTGATGATAATGTTAACACGGGAAAAGGTTGTAACTTTCCTAGTTTCTACTTTCCAGGCTCTTTTTATGGCTTAATCGCCAACTGGTCCTTTCAGGTTTGTTTGTTTGAAGCTTGTTCTATATATATTCAGTCTTAAGTTTTAGAGCTGAACATCAGCTTTTCTTAAACAAAGCTGCTATTAATAAAACAATGGAAAACTTGGGCCAGGGATTTAAATGAGCAGATAAGACAATGGTTCAAAAATGTCTGCCTGGGGCATTAATCACTTCCATATCCTACTCTTCTATTTCAAAAATTCAAGAAAATGACACAAAGGAATAATCTAGGTTTTGATTCTTTTTGAAAGCAACGCCCACTGTTTTCCATAAAGCAAAAAAAAATCCACAGTCTACTGCCCAATGTCCATTAAATAGAATAATATGATTCCCAGCAAAGTTGAGGTTGTCTACCCTCCTAATACCCAAAGGTTTTGTCATACATTACTTAAAGGTAACACACTCAGCAGCTTGCTAAATGAGGAGCCATCACCAGGATGTCATAGATAAACATAGATATATAGGACAAAGCCCATCTCCTTGTCTTCAAGATTCACCTCTTGAAGCTGGAATTAGGTACAAAACCTACTTGTTTTTTACAAAACGGAGCTGTGACACGTAGCAGTGACACTTCCTTCTTTTATCCCTATGCTGAGGATTCAGGAACTTTCATTTTCCATGTAGATGGGACTGGCTACACACCTCTGCCTTTGGAAAGTGCAGCTGACAAGCAGTGACTTTCAGCTGCCAAGAGAGTGCTCCACTGCCAAATTAAGGACATCTTCGCATGGGCCTTCCATTTTTTTCTGTTAAAATTACTCCATTTGTTATAATACAGTGAAACATTCATAGAAGCCTGGGGTCTTCTCTGGAGGGGTTCCAAGCCATGGTCCCTGTGTTTTAAGGCCCTGCCTGACAGGTATGCTCCCTGAATTCCTGCAGGATAACTCACATCTGGTTACATATGGAAACCACACGAGTCCAATTCCAGCAGGTTTGACAAGTCTTAGACATGACTTGTGGAAAGCGGTGACAAAACCCACCTCTTATCAACGTCTCATGGGAGGTACAAGTGCCACCATATACTGTGCTCATGGATAGAAAAGTTACCTTATGGTGAAGCAGGGGCTTTGCTTCCCCATGCTTTCCAGGCAGACAACTTGGGGCCCCCTTGTCCACAGGTGGTTAAGATTGTTTAGGTTTCTGCTAGGAGAAACTCGAATGCCCTCAATGTCTGATGTCTCCAGGGGTAGGCAGCAGCTGAACAGGGTATTTCTAAGTTCTGTATTTGGGGAAGCATGTACTTGGCCTGACATGTAAGTAAATTAGCTAGATCAATTTTTTTGATCCATTCTGAGCTTTTTACCTCTTCTTCGGTTTTAATCATGCAAGTAAGAAACACATTTCCTGATTCTTAGTAGGTAACTAATATAAAGCACATATGTGTGGTATCTCTCACTGATCACACTGATTACAGCAAAAAAGTGCTACAATCATGCATGAACCCAACACTGAAAACTAAGATAACCTATCATATTTACAGTGTATCAGAGCACTGTATGTTTGCTTATGCCCTGAAATTCCCAGAGTAGTTATGATGCCCAGTGAGTCCACCCAGCTTGTACACCATTCAGTAAGTAATTTTTCCCTCAGAGAACTACAAAAAAATTCAGCAGCCTCTTCTCGTTTCTAGATTTTCTGGACAGTTAAGTTTTCCATTCACAATCTGAAATAAAAACATAATGTTTTGGCATCCAAATCTTCCATTTGTTTCCATAAATGTGGAGAGTGCCATTTATCTCCTCCGAAAACTAAAAATGAAACCCAGTATTCTACAAAATCTTTTCAATAAGAACAACAACTATTCTTTTTGTAGTCCTATTGGTAGACGATGAAGAAAAATACCAATATCTATAAATATCACAGAAGCATATACATTAAAAATGGAAAGGACGTACCAGATAAATTAGTTAATGTCCTTGCAAATGAAGTGATATTCCAAACTGTACAATATAATTTACGCTTTCTAATTCTTATTTACCACAACTGTTCAGATGTACAGAAGGAATTAATCACTTCAATGACTGGGAGACCTTTGTTAATGGTTGAACTTTGGGGGAAATTAAAAAGCATGAAGTCTGCAGAAAACAAAAAAGAACTGTCAAAACTGCATTGGGCGACCATGTGATGAACAAGAGTTTCTATGTCAGGTGTCTTTGAAAGATGCAGGTCTGAATTGGACATGTTGGGGTCTGAAATGCAAATTCCTCAGCTTTTATATATAAGACATTTAAACTGAAAACCTCAGAGCAAACTGTGCTCCCCTGTGGCTATTGAAGAGTTACAAGTGTATGTAAGTCAAAACACAGTTGATGCTGAAATTACAGTAGCTTAGTAACAAGAGAAATATACTGATGATGGAATGAACCCAGAAATAACTGATGTTAAATTAGCCTGGTAAATGGGCAATTAGCATGGATGTGGTGCATACAAATATGCCTCAGGTATTACCATGCTAATTACTCAGAGACTTCATTATTCAGACCTTCCCTGCCGTTTGTCTTTTTCGTTCAGTTTGTAGGTACATGTCATATTGCAGCTAAGTTTTATTGTGGTAAAGGTAAGGGTACAGCGGATCTAATTGATAACCGTTGTGTGCTGTCCTCAGCTTGTTCAGCATTGCCCTTCCCTTGGTGCAGTGTGTGTGGCCAGCTAAGGCTTTTGATCTACAGAAGCAAGAGCTCTATCAGGGCAAGGGGGCGCCAAGAAGAGATCAGGTAAATACATAGCTCTGGCAAGACTCAGAACATTAAATGTGGCTGATTAAGCTACATCTTCCATTCATAGACATCTATCTATTGCAGAAACTATAATGAAGACTTAAAAAAAAAAAAAGAAAAGAAAAGAAAAAAGATGGTCTGATCTGTCAGGACCATTAGACTTTGGAGAGATTTTCTGAAGCTGAGATGGATCATTAATGAGTGGTTTCAAACCACTACAGTAATTTCATCTTTATGGATTTCCATTATTTGAGCAGTGGTAGAAATATATTAATTTTTCACTGATGCATCTAAGTAGCCTTTACACACAGCAGACAAATAAAATCAACAGTGAAATCATGGCTTAATTATTTACCTAGCAACAACTTAGAATCAATACAACATCTCTTACTGACTGCAAGAACTTAATCCCCTTTCTGTTCTCTTCCTTTTATGTGGCTATCACGCAATCAGGAGACAAAAGATGATGGGATTTCACCCATATAATTATAGCTCATCAAAATGGCCTTCATGAACAATTCATTTGTCAGATTTGACCCTTTTTCCATTGGAGAACTATCTGTGAACTGATCATGGCTTTTATTATTTGGTTGATGAAGAGCTTTTTCCAAACACATATGAGCCTGACTGTAGCAAGTACTTCTTCAAGTGTTTGTTATTTAGAGTTCTCTGGTTGGATCATGTCAGCTCTCTCATATAGTACAATTTTTTTACTGTTTGATTAAATAGACGTCCTTTACAAAGTGGAGACATACCAAAGAAAACGCTAGACTGCAGAAACTTTCCCAGGGAGAAAAGTGAATATTCTATGGAGACTTACCAGGAAATTTTGAATCCTGGAATCACAAACTGTAGGTATAATGCGAAGTAGAGATAACAACTTACGGCTGCACTTAACAGTTTTATTTCTGTCTCAGTATATCTCTTTGTTGAAACATTGTCCAGCCTTCCTAAGTTTCAGGACGTTTTAGAAATTACTCAACACTAAACTCAAGGCTGTTATACATAACACTTGCTAAGAAGATCTTAATAGTTTTGTCAGTGTCAGAAGGAAACTGTCTCATAGTTCTCTGGAAAAAAAATTAATGCTCAGAGAAAATATTGTAAATGGTATAACACACAATAAATACCAATACAGGTAAATTTCAAACAACTCTTACAGTGCAGATCTATTTATCCTGCTCCTGCAGATCCCCCTCCTCCTGCCACACCTCGGTCTGCTGGAAATTTCTGATTAAACAGAGAATGTCAGTTTTTATGCTTTCATACATGTCCTCCAGCTTCTTCAAGACTGTCCTCCAGTTTCTCTTAGGCATTACAGAATGGTGATATTAAGTCCTGTTGACTACCTGGGATTGTGACACTTTACAAGAAAATGGCAATTCCCTCCCTCCTCTCTCCCCAAACCCATAAACCCATTGCTCTCTTGAGATAAGAATACTTTCTGTCTTGTTCAATAAAGTAAGTAGCAGTGAACTCAAATACCCTACAAGGGGGCTTCCCAGTAAATAAAGCTGGAATTATACTCTTTTCCCTAGCCAAAGTATTGTAAATTTTGGGAACCTGTTCTCATGTATTGTGCATTCTCATGTAATATGTGTTATGTCAGTTGGTCACCAAGCCTCTAACTTGTAAGTTTGCATCATCCTCTCCTGTGGTTCATTGCAATGAGCTCCTCCCCTTGCCCCTGCTCTGGCTTGGACATATCCAGAGACTTCAGTCCCTTAAGAGTGAGCTTGCTTCAAGTGGAGCCTTATTTATGAGCCACCTTATTTATGAGCCTTCAGGGATACACCTGCTGCAACATAGACTTATCCTCAGCCACAGTTGCTTTGAGGTACAGCTGTTCCAGCATGGCGTTATCCATGAGCAAAAAAAGGACTGTTGTGGGATAATCCCAACAGGCAGCTCAGTCCCATGTAGCCGCTCATACACCCCACCAGCCTGTGGGATGGGGGAGAGAATCAGGATGGTAAAAGTGAAATTAAGAGTTTAATAGATAAAGCAAAAGCCGTGCATGCAAGCACAGCAAAACAAGGAATTCATTACTGCTTCCCATCGGCCAGCAGGTGTTCAGCCATCTCCAGCAAAGCAGGGCTCCATCATGTGTAACAGTTACTTGGGACAACAAACACCATAACTCCTAATGTCCCCTCCTTTGTTCTTCCTCCCTCAGCTATTATAGCTGGCCAATGGTATGGAATATCCCTTCGGGCAGTTTGGGTCAACTGTCCCTAATGTGTCCCCTCCCAAGTTCTTGTGCGCCCTCAGCCTGCTGGCTGGTGAGGCAGCGTGAGAAACAGAAAAGGCCTTGACTCTGTGTAAGCATTGATCAGCAATAACAAAAACATCCCTATATTATTAACACTGTTTTCAACACAAATATAAAGCATAGCCCCATACCAACTACTATGTTGAAAATTAACTCTATCTCAGACAAAACCAGCACACCACCCATCTGTCAATGTGCTCTGACTAGCTCAGCTCCCAAACAGAAATTATGTGTGGAGCCTGAAAAGCTTTTTCCCCAGTGTAATCTTCCAACACATTTGCGTAAGCACTTACAAAGTAATGACTATCTTTTACACTGGGCTTTTCTGAGGTTTCATCTCACCATACTCTTGTAGAAACAAATAATACTCAAGATAAAGTGCATGTCACATCCCATTGCTTCTTCTCCTCTTTGCTGCATCAAAGAAAATCAAACTGGTGCAATCTAACGTGGACAAGTGACACAGATTGAATGATTCATTTCAAATCAAGGGAAACAAAATAAGAAAGAAAGAAAAGTGCTCTGAGAAAGAACAGTGCAGCGAGAACACACTGTGTGTTCTCCTCTGTAATAAACTGTATCTCCCCAGCCTTGATTTTTTTCCTGAAGAAACCCTCTGTCCTCTGAGCACTGAGTTCACAGAAGCCTCCTCTCATCCGGGTTGGTTTCTCAGGCTGGGCTGGGGGTTCTGGTGGGAACTTTTTTGCGGCAAAGACAGTGGTATAATCTCATTCATTAACTTACAGATTTTCCCCAAGGATGTCATCTAGTCCCTTTCCTTGGTCAGGATATCTCAAAGACATCTCTCCTCTCCCCTGTAGCTAAATTTCCTGAAAGATATAAGAATCTAATATCTTTGAGGTTTCTTCCTCTACCCTTTGGCTGAAATCAGCCATGAAGTTTGACAGCTACAGAGGACATGAAGGAAAACACAAATGGGTTCACACAGCCAGTGTGAGAACATGGGTATCCTCTCCTTAGAAAATCAGGTGAGGAGGAATGGCTGGGTTCTGCCAGAAGAAGAGATAAACCATAGATCTTAGATGGGCAACTGCTCGCTGTAGGAAAGGTATCATGGAGCAGTAGAGAAGGGAGAGAAATGTTACTTGGTAAGATACAAAATTGGGAGAGCTGAGTGGTACTGCAGTGATCTCTCCTCCTGATCTTTTCCTCTGTGCCTCCCATACCCATTCTAACTCCATTCAGGGAGCACTCTACATCTCCTTCACCTTCCCCTTTGCTACCACCAGATATTTTCCACATTCCTCAACTAACTCTTCTGCCCACCAGCCAGGGTTACGTGTGTCCTGTGGGTGCTCAGGCAGATCTGTGTGTGGGGTTGGGGCTGCTGAGCTGGGCAGTCTGGAGAAGGGGTGGGTGCTCCACGTCCTTCCCTCAGTGAGAGCAGTGGTAGGTGTCTCTCCTCTAAGCAACCTCTCACTTTGATCAGCTTTGTAGGGAAGGATCATGTCTGAGACATCTCTCTGCCTTTGTGAAATTTGGTTGAAAAGGACTAATGGTTTTGAAGGAAATGGTTTGGGTCACATGTATCTGAGGAAAATATACATGTTTCCTTAGGAGATCACACTAAAGAGAGTGCCAGACTCAGAAACTCACATTTGACACGAGAAACATATTTACTCAATCCAAGAGATGTAGCAGCCTACAGCTCTGGTAAAAGTATCATCATAATGATCATATAAGCAGAAGAATTTTATTTTTTTTTAAATTATCATTGTGATTTTTTTTACCTAACACATTTAATTCAATAATATAAACTGAGGTTTAGTAGCTGAAAGGTCAGTGAATTGCCTGAACATCACGAAAATCTGCAAGAGACATCTACTAACTTGAAAGCTGCAGAGCTATAATGTCACAATACACCTTCCTTGTTGAGGCACAGCATGAACACACACCCACACACACAGAGTCCCTCCAACAGTTTGTATTTGGGTATTTAAAACAAATCCAAAGCTCTACTGGTGTGCATGCATATAATTATCCGTATTTAGAGGTTTTTGGGGGGGGTGCTTTCCTGCTAGCTGACCTCTTATTTTCTTTCATTGTACAACCCTCTTGGATTGGAAAACAAAGACAGGAGATTTCAGCTCCTAAACACCACTTCAGGGAGGACAAAAACCTAAACCATGATCTCAAGGAGACTGAGTTGTTATCTGCTCTTTTCATCTGAAACATTTTTAAAGAAGATTATTATGCTTATTTTTATATCAATACCGCACTGTTCCTTATCGCTCCCCTACACAGTTGACAGTACAGACCAAATAACTAATTTCAAGTGCCAGTGCAAAGAACATGCACCTAATTTGTGTTTGGAAATGGTAAAGGTCATACAAATTTAATATTCATATTTTGTCACTTCTAAATACAAGGTCAGGAAAATACAGCACATCAGTAGAAGTGTAGGAATGAGGCATGAAGTTTGGAAGGAAAATAACATTTAATAACGTATATAACCTGGTCAAATACCAAGATCAGGATGATAATGTAAGATGAACAAGCAAACTAATTGCTCAGCATAAGATATGCTCTGTATTAACTCAAACTTAAGTCTGGCTCGCTGGCCACTTGAACAGTAGATTTATTTCAATGTGTTGTTTTATGATTTCATCTGACCTTGCACTGCAGGTAGTTGAGGAGAGGCAGGTGGAGGAAGAGTAAAGACAAAGTTGTGTACCAAGGATGTGAATTCTGCCGTATGTAAGGGATGCAAAATTCTGCACCGTCTGACCAGTCAGTGGTTAAACACTCTCTGTACAGGCGTATCTACCTACACAAAGTAGAGAACAGGTGGGAACTGGCTCCAAGACAAATCAAAGTATATCATGTAGAGAAATAGTGGCTATTTCGTTAGGACCCCTTTTCTCCTTAATGTGCCAGAAAAAGTCTTCAGTCAGCCCCCTACAGACCGTTGTTTACAAAATCAGTGGAGCAACAGAAAATAGTGCCTCTGAAGCAGAATGCTAACAAAGTTTTGCTCCACTGATGATTTGTGGGATTTAGGAAATGTGTAGAGATACTGGCCCCAGTTTTATAGAAATTCAGTCAACGGCTTTGTGTACAAAATGTGTAAAACTGGGACAGGAGAGGAGGGTGTCTTCCTCTTCATGCAAAAACCTCTGAGCTTCAACATTTCCAGCTCACACTGGGGCTTGAGAAAAAGTTCAAAGCAAAAACAGAAGTCAAGGACCGCAACTCCTCCCCCATCCCCCAGGATTAAAAACATGGAGTAAAATGAAGTGCTTTCAAACATCAAGCACTTAATCCCAGGCCCGTCCTAGCCTCTTCAAGGGTCTAAAGCTCTCTCCTTCCCTCTGTCCTCAGACACCAGTAAGAGGCAGTGTTTGCCTCCTTCTGGCCCCTCTGCCCTTGTTGCTGGTCCGTACAGCCCATCCATCACTGGCACTTCCTACTGCCACACAGCACTGGCACCACCCAAGACTGTCACTTGGGAACTATTTTGTTGTGATCCACATTTCGAGAATATTCTCTGTGGTAAAAACTGGCTGTCTCTTCTTACCCTAACCAAACGCTGGCCCTGGGCAGCAGAAGAGGCTGAGGAGGAATAAGAAAAGCCCAGACAAACGTGCAGCAAAACCCCACGTGTTCTCCAGGGAGCCCTTGATAAGGATGGCCAGATTTGGCCCTGTATCCTGTGTGCATCGCTGCACTAAAAAGACATGTTATTATAAGGCTTTAGAGAAGCTTTCATGAATTTCCATTGGTCAGCAAAGACTGTTCATTTTCCTTCAGTGACTGTCTCTCAAATCTGTGACAGTCTGTGCAGTTTCATCTGGTGAGCAAACTTTCTTCAAAGAAAGGTTTCTAAGGGTGCAAATCCGGTCAGAAGAGATTAGTTAGGGTTAACTGAGAAACGTCCAGGAAAAATATGAGAACTCTATTCTGGATCCACACAAACTCCTTGTCTCTTCTCGGCTGAATCGCTATCGCATTCCTAGATAAAACACTTGAATCAGAAGCTGGCGGCTGGCCAGCATGTCTTTCATCCCATCCGAAAGGTGAAAGGCAGGGAATCTGTGAGCTTTTCAGAACAAGCCAGTGATGAGTTTGCTCAGCAGAGATTGGATTTCTGGTGAACAGCTTGCCACAGCTTTTGTCTCCCAATGCTATCATTTTGTCTGTCTGTCCTTTGTCCTTCCTGATTTCTGCCTGCGTTAACACGAAATGACGGCCTTGCCCATTTAACTCTGCAGGTTAAACTTCAGCTTCATCACTATGTATGGGGTCTATTTTCACCCCAATTTAACATTAATAGAGTAATTTGCAGAGTTTTAACTGAACCACAAATCTCTTAAATTACTATATTACTTCCTTTGTATGGTTCCCGCTTAATATTTACCATTTTCTCTAATTTAGTGTTTATCCAAATGCCATACTTTTGCTCCTCCTCTTCGCTCCCTACTTGGATCCTCGCTCAGAGGGCATCATAGTCATACAGCTTTACTGCTGTCTGCTCCCACTAGACTGATCTGAGGAATCAGCTGTGGCCACAATTTAATGCCGTTGGACCAGGTTGCAGCCTGTGACAATGAACTTCTAAGTAATAATCCCTTAGAGTAATTTCTTTAGTGTCTGCATATTCATGGTCCAATAGTTCCTTTCTCATCATGGCTCTGAAGACATAGCTCTTTCCTTCAAGAATGCTACGCTAACCTATGACTACACTTCCAAGAAGCAATGTGAGCTTGAGGACCTCATGGCCAGTTGTTTTCCGCCTCTGCCCCCACTTAGCCTGAAAGTGTTTGCATCATGTTTAGGAACAGCCCAGTTTAAGAAATCTGCTGGTTGAGGCAGACAATACATTCAAACCCAACTAGGCTGGATTTTCTTGTCCTCATGAACAAAAGTTAAGGCCCTTTCTAAGGAGCTGAGAGGAACTTCACCTCTGTCCCTTAAGAGCTCTCTGGGTCTTGGACTGAGGCAACCTCTTAACACGGGCTTATGAGTTCATGACATGGACAGCCGACAAGTCTGGTCTTGAGAAGGGGCTCTGAGGACTCTAGGCATACACAGATGTCCAATAGTGAGTCTTTCTTGATTTATTTGCAACTATATGGCTTTATTAGAAAAAATAACTGAACTCTTCAACAGCTGAAACATTGCTAAGGCTTAAATATTGGGGGGGGCTGGGGTAGAAGGGAGGGGGAGGTTTGGACTTTATTTTGTTCAGGGTTTTTGCCAATGAAGGTGTGCCCTTTTTCTGACCATGTTATTAACATGATTTAATGGTAGCATGGCAATGTCTCTTAAAACTGGATGTTTTCAAATGTTCTCATTAAAACTGTAGTCCCCTGTTTTTGTCAAGAGACACATTACTATTCAACCCCTGCATTGCAGTTCTGTGGTTAGACAAGCCAGGCAGGATTGCCTTGCCAGAAGCCATGGTGAATGTTTACAGGGACAGCCAGGCCTGTAATCTTGGCCTTCTCACATGTGCCCCATCCACTACTGGATGGTACCTATGATTTCACCCAAAGCATCCAGGAATGGCAACAGACATTACCTTGGCAAGAAGGTTAAAATGCCCGAGAGCTTTCTTACCCTTTTAAGAAAATAACTCACCATACTATTTTAAAAATACAATAGATAAGAGACAGCTGCCACAGTCAAAATGTTTTTATGGCAGATTAGGGGCGTTGGGGGTGAATATTCCACTTTATTTTTGTCTTTCTGGATGGAAGAGCCTTAGGATTCAATGTCTGCTGCCAGTCAGTTTGTGAAGCTGCATTTCATATGACAGGAAAGGGGCTTTAAAAAAATCTGAAGAAAGGGACATGAAGGGAACAAAACTCTGTTAGAAGATAAAATATCTTCAGAAGAATTAAAGTTCACACGTTAGCAGCTGGAACCTACTCTGACAGTGCCTGGTGCTGATGAACTTTGATATCACAAAGCATAACACCCTTCCTTCTGACTATTTTTAAAAATTTCAACTACCACAAATTGCTAAAGGTGGGAATAGTGATCCTGGAGAGTATTGTAGTAGTAAGACCCACTGCTGTCATTTAGAGCTTGTAAATCAGCTTGCTATAGTTTTTCTCTCTAAAGTCCTTCCTGCTGTGACAGAGAAAAGGCAGGATAGAGGAACTGATAAAATGCTGCCAGAGCCCTATGACAGCCATATACATCTTCTTGTCCTTTCAGTCAGTATTGTTACTGTTCAGTTTACTGGATCTTGTTCTTCAGAAAATGAAGCACCGTTCATTTATACCACAAACACAAGGAATCTTTTAAATATTCTTTTGTACTCATGGTACAAAAACCTGTTTTTATAGTCTTTAAAGAATGAAGCATCTGCTTTTAAGTATTTCCAGAGCAGAGTGGTGCTGTACCTGTGAGCTTCATCCGCAATGAAAAAAGTTGAGTTCATACAGCCCCAGGAACCAGGTTCAAGATGAGTGCTGACATTGAGAGGAAACAGTTTTCTCAGTAGGGAACAGAATCATAGAGCAGCTCAGTTTGGAAAAGACCTTGAGAGGTCACCTGGTTCAAACCATTCAAGGTAGGTCCAGCTTAGATCAGAACATCGCTTACTCTCAAATACGGACAGCTTAATCACCCAAAACTGTTTTATCTTTATTTTTACTTACACTGTCCAATGCTTAGACAGAGCTCAGAATTTTTAAAGGAAATATATCATTCCTTAAGAGTAGACAAGAAGAAAATGTCTGCCACT
The DNA here is from genome assembly GCA_002844005.1 of Limosa lapponica baueri. Taxonomy (NCBI): domain Eukaryota; kingdom Metazoa; phylum Chordata; class Aves; order Charadriiformes; family Scolopacidae; genus Limosa; species Limosa lapponica. The sequence goes on from KZ506011.1 coordinate 483,511, forward strand.
TTCCAAGTACTAAACACTGCAAGCAAAATTGGAAAATTGATGAATGAAAGAGAAGATAAACTTCATTAATTTTATTAATCTGGAAGATGAGTTGTATTAAGAGTCCGCTACTCTCTGACGGGAGCTTGAGTACTGCTAAAATCTGCTGATTAGAAGAGGAATTCTCCTAACCTAGAAAGCTTTGAAGGAAAGAAACCTGAGGTGCTATTTTTGCCAACTTGACATGCTCTCAACGTAAGAGCACTAACTACTTACAGTCTTTTATAAAATAAGCTCAGCAAAAAACATAGGAAGCAATCACATCACAGGATCTGCAGTACTCCAGCCAGTGGTTAAACTCAATGTACAACGAACACATTTTCTAAACAGAATTAAACTGCTCTGACATTTCTGACCTCTAGATAGTCCTCTCTTTGAAGGAAAATTGAAGTGACGTTTTTAGTTTGGGAAGAAATGTCTTCTGTGCCTGGACACTGTACTTGTGGTCAAGAGACCACATGTTGATTCCCCAATGTATTTGGCTTCAGTCTGCAAGAAAAAAGGCTGAAGCTACCATGGGGTTTAAAGACTAGGGAAATGGGGCAAGAGGGGGGGAAACACAACTTCTAGAATCTAGGCATATTCTGTCTCATTTTTGTGCCTCAGACTTTCTACCCACAAAATAGTATAAAACCCATTTAAAAAAAAAAATAGGGATAGGGGAGGAGGGGTTTAGTGCAATTTTTCAGAAGTCAGTAATGTCAAGGTGCTTCTCTTGATGTGTTCGAGGCAGGTGTACTTTATGTGGTGGAACCGAGTTCTCTTTTTAAGCTAGTATGCTTCAGGGCACATGATTTCCTTTCCAATCTTTGTTTACAATTCTGTGAGCACAATGACAATGTGAACGCTCAAAACCTGAGGTTGGCAATGCTTTCTGGACAGTTGGGAGTAAAATGACAGATATTCTGAAACCTACAATTATTTAGAGAGGGAAGAAAATAATATTTTTGAACAATAGCAAAACTCCAGCTATCTTCAATTTTTTACATCATATATTTATGAGTTGAAGGTAAAATCCACCAGATTTATTGAAAAACAATTGCCAGTGCGAGGGGTGGGGGAGAAATGTTTATCCCTCTTTTCTGTCGTAAGATAGGACATCAGTCAATAGCGCTGGGAATCTAGTGTGTGCATAGTGTGTGAAAGGACACAGAAAGACGCAAGAAAACTGGGTCACTCAGGCATCCACCCCCTGGGTGATGTCCAAGTCCCTTGAGCACAGCTGGTGCTCAGGTGTGCCATTGTCTCACTGGCTTCACAGGACAACTCCCTTGCTTTATAGGCAAGAATTTGAACATTTTTCTTAGGTGGAGCTTAGCCCCATCCCAACATACGTTGATGGCTGCTGAAAGGGTGAAGTCGGAGCGAGGCGGGAGCAATGCCAGGTCTGGGAGGAACAGAAGTGGTTACGCAGAGGGGGACTGAAGTAGAAAAAGGAGGGATAAAGGAACATAGTGAAAAAGAGGGAAGATTTACTGTTACACCAAATCCCAGTATTAATTAAAATGCAAGTGTGCTTTGAGTTATGGGGTTATCACTCCATTTTGGAATACCTGTCTCTCTCTTAACTGCTTGAGACTCATTTTTGAGGTTTATGATGTCCCCACAAGCCTTCAGTAAAATTGTAGCTCCTTAATTCACAGTGCTTGTTAAATTATTATATAGAGAATTGTATGTATTATAAATGAGAACCTGTAATAGGTTTTAGGGCCACTTGACTACACCAAAAAAAAAAAAATTCATCGCATAATTTATTTGATCTCTTTTGCCATTAATCTTTGAATAAATTATTCAGTGAATAGTAATTGACCAGGTAGAGAGATGGCCAAAACCTACCAGAGATATTTGCAGAATATATTACAATATTCAATAAAAAAAAGGGGGGCAAAATTTGATGAACAGCGTATTTTAGCTTTTTTTTGAGGTACATAAAAATACATGTTTGTTTCTTCAGTATGTTTCAGTATAGATCTGAAATATATATAGGAATTTATATAATATATATAGGAATATATATATAGGAATATATATAGGAGTGTATATAGGAAATTTGAAATTTCTTCAAATTTCAAACCCTGTTTTGTTTCCCAAGACCATTTGGAGTGTAGAGCTGAAACCTTTCATATCATTTTGCAGGATGCAAGAGACTTGGTGAGATATGTTTACATTTAGCCATTGTTGACAATAGAGTATTGTTACACTTCAATATTACGCTATTCAAACTGGAGCCCTCTTCAGCAAAAGAGTTCATACCCTCATATACTCTGCTACAAAAGTACTCATGTACTGGGTTTTTTTTAAGCTTGGGGATGCACAAGACGAAATGTATAACCTTCTAAGAGAAGGGAAATGCCCCTTATCGGGCACTTCTCTTTGGGGGAAGACTGACACTACAAATTACTCCCCACAATAACCCAGGGAATGCTCCAAAACAGTATGGAAATTAAGGCAAAAGCACACAGAAGTTTGTTATTTTGATTGACCTTTACATCTCTTATTTTACCTAAAATGAAGAACAAACATCTGTATTACATTATTTAAGCCCCTCTTGATAGGATAAGCTATAAAACAGAGGAGGAAGCAGTAAAAGTAGAACACTTTTAATCCTGGGGAGTCGCCAGAAGTTACAACTGGATTTGGGAGCTAAACAAAGCTGAGTTTATGATCCCAGCTCCATGCAGGACTTATAAGTAAAGAAAAAGTGCCGGAGGAGCAAAAGAAGTCCTTGGCCCCAGTTAAGGGAATTTACGATCACATTTCACACTGTTTGGGGCCCAAACCCAGCAGATTGGTGAATATCAATAGTTGAGCATCAGCAATGCTCTGACCACTGCAGTAATAAGTGACGCCAGGACAAACAAATAGCGTTGAATTCAGCCCTCATTTTCTTCCTCTGTGTTTGGTTCATCTATTTTGTAGTAAAGTATGTCAGTGAAAGATTTACTTGAGTGAGACACACCTAAGCATTTAATTGTTTATCCTAAAAGTGGGGATATATTCTGTTCTGTCCTCTTCCTTTTTGTAGAACACCCATGAACATTAGTCGGTTACCTTATAAAAGGATCAAAAGCAGCAGCTCTCATTACAGACTGTAACTCCCTGCTAGCTGAGGAAAAAATAGATTTTTGAAGTGAGCAAGAGGGAGAGAAGCACATGTATGAGGTGGTAGAACAAAATAAAAGGAGCGGCCAGATTATTGAGGGGGGAGAGGAAAAGGCACAGACTATGGCTAACATTAAACCTTAATGATGCACTAAGTTATAATTCTTTCTGGTTTTCTGATAACCTCAACAAGCCACTGCACCTTAATAAGCAGTGCTGATGACACATTAATCAATGTAATATGATATCTCTGAATTTTGGATGCGCAGGCAGATCGGTTAGTAGATGTCAGAATAATGATCAATGTATTGCATTCAGAATGGGTTTGTCACCGAAGTGTCTAAGAATCACCCAACTGCTATTACAATTACACTCAAACTGCAATGTAAATGTGGGGATGTAACTTATTTATTGTATATGTACATGTGTGCCTGTTAATTTGACAGTCACTGCCTAACAGACTGATGATATTCTGTCTCCCCGTGGTGCAGAATTAAATAACTGTAGTTGTCCAGACTAATTGACACCACCTAAAGAACTGAGCCCTGGCTGCTCTGTTTGCATGAGGTTTATTTCCTGTATTCAAAACCAGGATATTTGATTTTATTTATTTATTTCATTCATTTTACAGCATGTCACAATAATTCTCCAGAATGATAATTCTCCAGATACAATAATGAATAGAATACTTGATTATTGGCTTCTCACAGAAGTAAAAACTATTTCTTGAAGTAACTTTTTAAAGTTCTTAACCTGTACTGTTACAATTGAAATATAGATAGCAAGAATTAAACCCACAGGGTATATTAAAAGAATTACACTGGTGCACTGGAATGGTATAAATTATTAAGGACAGAGTCTGTGTATTAGATTTATGCAGCTAAGAAGACAAAACTTGGAAAAAGTATGTCTCGCAATATTCAATATTCCACAAAGTGTAAATTAAAAATGAAGACTATACCATGGAAACTATTACTTTGAATGTTAATTGTAGTATAAGAATAAAAAGGAGCTGGAGGATGATAGTGTCTTTGCCCTCTGCAGGATTTACTTGCTCAAACCCACCACTAATATCAGTGGAAAGCCTTTGGCTAAATTGCTAGTGGAAAGCCTTTGGCTAAACTGCTATGAACTGTGCTGGAAATGAATGTTGGGAAGAACAGCACTGCAAGACACCTAGACATCAACCTGTGGAGTACCTTGAATGCTACATTATCACTGGGTATTATTCAAAATCCAAATAATTGCTGAGGATCCAGTTAAAATACTCCCATTCTTCCTCATTAGCTTTCTATGACCCTGAATCTTCCCAGTGTAAAACAAATGAGAATACTTTGGGGGAAGCAAGTAGCTCTTCAGTGTTGCCGGAAGTATCACAACCTAGCCCTCAGTCAACTACGGTTGCTACTACAAAAGAAAAATGTCTGACACAATGGTATTTATTCTAGATATCTCTCCCCTGTCTGAGCCATCAGCTGTCATGAATATCTGTGAAAGTCTCATGTCCAAACCACAGCACTATGCTGCCCAAATTAATGATAATGTTATAATAGTTGTTGTTTTGACATGATGCTTGTTCTTTATTGTACTGGAAATACGTAGTAGCTGTCATTGGCTGTATTAAGTATTTTACAAATAATGACCCAACACACAAAGTCCTTACTCAATTATTATTCAGGCAAAATTCTTTTGTTCTCATAAGTAAAGCTAGATTTGGCCCCAAAGCACTTATTCTACAGAACTGTTATTAGAAAACAATCACTGAAAATGCAATTATTTTCAGGACAGCACAGCAAAGAATGCCCTATTCCCCAAGCAGAGATCAAACCCAATAATTAGAAAAAAAGCAAAGACCACTCCAGAATGATTTGGTGAGTAATCACAAGTAACAGAAAACACAATCTATGCCAGAGTATACTATTCCACTTCAAACACAATGGCAAAATGAAATACAAAAGCAAAGACAAAGCAGACAGGGACAGATAAGTTGTATCTTATTGTCAGTGTGTATAAGAAATCACTGGTAAAAGGCAGAATATATAAATACATATCTTTTAAAAGCTGAAAGAATGAAAGGGGACATGGCATGGCATTCCACTGGTTGTTTCTGTCAGCAGAGAATTTTCATAAAGATTTGTTTTCATGTAATCTGCTCCTTTGGGAATTTTTCAAATTTTGGCTGTGATAATACTTCAAACAAATTATATCAAGCCACAAGGACTCTGTGAACAACCTGTTCTTATTGGAGATCCCTCTATCATAAGTACTTGTTCTTAAAACTATTTAATTATTGTGGTATTCTCCACTATCCTGCCTACCAGTTCATTAAAGGCCAGACTTAACAAGTTGTTACCATAAAGTTACCATAAATACCTACTTTAAATATCAGACATGGACAATGGCTAATGACTTGAATACCACTGTGTCTGAACACTTAAAAAAGTGACCTGTAACACTGTGATGTGGTGAAAAAACAATGTCTGGGATTTGCTGGAAATTTCCCTCTCTTTCATTTGGTTCTAGTCCCAGCTGAACACCTGGGAGGGTGAATAACCGTTCAAGGTAAAGGGTCATGTTGGTAGAGAAAGGAATTAGATATCAACAAAGCTAGGACAAAAATGGAAGCAAAAATGTGCCCCTTAAGAATATGCTGTTCTGGAAGAACCTCCTCTGCTGGGCATAACTGGTGGGTTCAGGTAGCGGGGGCTGCAGGTGCCCTGTGTGGGAGGAGGCTGGGAACTGCCTGGGATGCTCATACTGTGTCCAGCCAGCCCTGACACCAGTGTGAGAGATGCCAGGGCAAGGACACCCCCAAGGGACTGCAGCCATTGATGACCCACAAGAAAATAGAGGAAAGCCAGTAAGAAGCAGAAATTAGTAGAAAGCAAATACGCATGGAGCAGCAGGCAGAAACTATCACGCACACAACCCCAAGCCTCCTGTGCTGCCTGCCGCTTCACAGAAGGAATTTGGAAAGACTGAGTGTAAACGCTGTAAAAATAAGGGAATTTGGCATGTGGAAGGGAGAGGAGAAGTGTTTGACTGAAGCTGAGCTTTGTAAACAAAAGTTGTTTATTTAACTGTTTGATTGTATATTTTTTTCTTTTTTTTTCAATACCAAAACCAATGATCAGAAGTTTGTGTTAATTAAACACAATAATTGTGTTACTGTGTCAAAAAGATCAAATTAAGAAAAAATTGCACAAGTCAAGGCTGGCTTGCTTGCAACGGCTCCCAGTTGCAGCAGCAGGACTGAAGAACTGGTACTTAGTATTGGAACACAGTATGCACCTACAGTGTGGAAAAGCTCAGACAGAGGGTGCCTGATGTCACCTGCTGAGCTGAGTCTGCTCTGCAGGGTAAGCAAACTTGGATGTTGCTGTTTAGGAGTGAGGGTCTAGGACCAGCACAAGGCTGGGTCTTGGTGTGCCAGAAAGGAAGAAATCCCTGAGAGAAAAGTCCTGGAGAGTTTGGCTAGCTGCTTTTGCCCCTGTTGCAAAACAAAAAGGTCTAAGGTGCGACCTCTGCTTCTGCAAGAAGACACTGCAGCAGTAGCCAATATGCCAAAAATTTTATCTCCATTTCTTGATGACAGCAAATGCACTGGAAACCTGTCTGGCTTTCTAAGACACCAATGTAGGTAAAACCATCAGTGGGACTGTGCCCCCTTTGCTGCACTGCACACCCGTCTTCAAATGAGA
>KZ506012.1:19782-30444 GCA_002844005.1 Limosa lapponica baueri
CAGCTCCCTCAGCCGCTCCTCACAAGACTTGTGCTCCAGACCCCTCACCAGCTCCGGTGCCCTTCTCTGGACCTGCTCCAGCCCCTCAATGTCTTTCCTCTAGTGAGGGGCCCAAAACTGGACACAGCACTCAAGGTGGGACCTCATCAGTGCCGAGCAGCAAGTGTTGGCAGCAAGTGTCCCCGTCCTCTGGTACCCACTGGCCTTGGGCAGCATCAGCCCTTCCCTCTGCCCAGGTCTCCAGCACCATCCTCTTGCTCAGCCTCTTCCAGCCTGTCACGCCGAGACCGGCAGGTCACGCTCAGCTCGCCTGTGCTGTCTTGAGTCGTCCTGGCCTCTCCAGTTTCCATCCCCACTGCCTCCAGCAGGACCCAGCTCGCTGCTGGGGTCACCCATGAGGCCGCGTTAGTTCTGGGGAGCAGGGAGCTCCCGGGGGGCATGACAGGGAGCTTGGGCGAGTGCTTGTGTCCCAGTGAGAGCGTGCTGGGGCTTCCTCTGTATTATTCTGGATTTAAAAGGAAAAAAAGTGACTGCTCTTTCCCAGTTCCTGCATTTCCTGAGAGCAGCCTCGCTCCTCGCTTATCTTCAGACAGCCTCAGGGGTATTCCCTGGGAGTTTGGGAGTTTAATCAGGCATTGCTGGGGCATGTGAACTCTGTGTCGAGTCGCCGTTCCCATGGAGGGGAGCGCCTCTCGCAGATATTTGGGTTGGCGTGCCTGGGCTGGGGGCTGGGCCGGCTGGGAACGCGCTGCTCCTTTTCCTGGGGATGCGACTGGGAATGGCCGGGGGGTGACGACCCGACTGGCGGGGGGCGGCTTGCGGGCAGGATGCTGGCCGGTGCCAGGGGCAGGGTGGCTTCCCGAGGGCACCCCCTGCAGCGGGCCTGGCTCTGCTTGGGTGTGCTTCGTCCCCTCCAGCCCTGCCTCTGCCACCTGCCTCCTTTTTCCCCCCACACCACGGGTTTTCTCTGTAGCATCCCAGGCGGAGCCTGCTGGTCCCCACCCCCCATCCTGACCTGGCACCCTCTGGCCCTGACCCGACTCCGCTGCTGGTTTTATTGTGGGTGATTTCGAGAATCAGGACCTGGGTGGAAATGCCCGATGCCGGGCTGTGCTTCGCTGGTGTAATCGAGGGCTTTTGTTGCTGGCTCTTAGCAGGCAGTATTTCTTTTTTTGGGGGCTGGATATATTCCTGGCAAGTAAAATGACGGATGCTCTGTTTCGTTTCCAGTGGCAGCGTTTCAGATTCCTTGCTCCAGGGCAGGAGCCGAGCGAACTCTGATTCCGGAGCAGCTCTGGTACCTTGGCAGCTTAAAGGCCACGGGGTTTGCTTGAATGACAAGCGGCGCCGAGCGTGGGGAGAGCTCGGGAAAGGCAGTTTTGTGTGGCGTGCCCTCCATCTCTCGCAGGAGCGAAAGCCCAGCGAGTGGGGAGGCAGCTTTTTATTGTCTTGGCACTTCGCAGGCAGAGCGGGCGGTGGTGGGAAGGCGAGCGGGGATGCTCCCCGAGTCGCTGCCAGGTAGATGGAGAGAAGCGCAAAGTCTTGGGGCATGGCTGTGCCTCCTCTCCCTGGGGGCTCTTGGATGCCTCTCACCCCGGCTCTGCCCACACCTCCCGTTGTGCCCAGCTCAGAGGGATGGGTGCAGATCCCGGCGCCTGGCCGAGCTGTGACCCGCAGCATTGGCGAGCCCAAGCCATTGGGGAGCACGGGACCTGCCGGCGGGGCTTGCCTGCTGCTGGGGATGCCGCAGCGCTGGGGGGAATCAGCTGCGGGGGAATCAGGGCAGGTCAGAGACCCGCCTTCCTGAGGCTCCCCAGCTTTTTTTGGCCCATCTGGGTGGACGTGAGGCACATGTGGGTCTGTGGGCAGGGCTCGGGATGGTGCTAGCAGCGGGCACAGTCTGCCCGTCCCTGCCAGAGCTCTCCTGTGCTTTGTTTTGCTGCTGGAGACAACCCCGACTGCTGCCTGTGCAGGAGGGTGCTGGCAGCTGGGCAGCAAGACCTTCCCCAAAAAATCTGTCAAGCCTCTCTGCTCCACTGGGCTTACTGGGAGCAATTCCTCCAGGGAAGGCTGTGATGTCTGGGCTGGCCAGCCCCATCGCTGCGGTGAGTTCTGGCTGTGCTCAGCGAGGCTGTGGGGCTGGGAGCCGACCCGCTCGGACTCCCTGAGGGCTGCAGGGTGCCCCACTGTTCCCTCCCAAAGCTGAGCTGCTCTTCTTCTCCCCCGCCAAGCTCTGGCCAAGGAGCCTTCCTACCCATTCTCTTCTTCCTCCTATTTCCCTCCTGCCAGTGAGGCCAAGCAAAACGCGGTGCTGACCAAAAATAACAACCGCTGGCAGATCCAGACAATGGATAAACCCGGCGAGGGCGACCCGAATCCTCCCAGAGGAAGACAGGATTATTCGCCGTCCTCTTAGACATCTGTCAATGGCTGCCATTTTCGACCCCCAGCAGCTTTTCCGAACGTGCTGCCTCCTTCCTGGCGCTAAAAGCGATTCCTCCAAAGCGGTTGCCTTCAGGAGCAGGTGCTCAGGTGGGATCCTTAATCCCACCAGTGTAGAAGCAGCGGGGACCCAGCCCTCCAGGGTGTTTCTGGTGTGAGCAGTGGAGATGCCTCTTGGATGCCAGTGTCTTCTCCAGCCCACAGAGCGATGGCTCGTGGGGCTGGGTGCTCACTGCACCCTTGCTTGCACAGCTCCTGCCTCTCTTCCCTGTGCTCGCTTGGTCCGTGGGGCGCAGGCTCCGAGGTCTTAGCCTGCCCTGCCACCCTTGAGGTGGGGGGTCTCATCACTAAGGACCACGAGGTCCCCACCACCCATTAATGGCCGAAGTCAAACTCACTGAGCTGGCCCCAGCGCTCTCGAGTGTACATTCCCACTGTCAACGCGCTTCTTGCTCGCTGATGGTGACGGTGACACAGGTGCTGGCGTGGGTGCCTTGGCCCTTCCCACCGCTGGCTCTTCTGGGATCTGGAGCAGCCCCTTGGTTCATGCTCTGCCACCACGGAGCTGCCTGGTGGGATGTGGAGGGATGAGGTTTAGGGAGAGCTGGGAGCACAAGGGGACCTCTCCAGGCTGGGGCTGTTCTTGGAGGTGGCACTGCTGGATTTGGGCAACACTGGAGGTGGCACTGATGGATTTGGGGCTCTTTGCCATCAAATATTCCCATGCAGCTGTGCCTACAACTTTTTTTCTCATTTTTAATTAACTTCTCGGAGCTCTGTGCCTGCTGATCGGTCTCTCCGTGACCTGGTTATCGGTTAGACCCCAAGTAATTTACGCTGTAATCACCCCATCTGTTAACGGGAGTGATTCACACGTCTTAGCTTGGCCTCGGCGGGCTGCCTGTGGGTCTCCCCAGGGTGAAGCCTTGCCTGGGCCCCCCGCAGCCCTTTGCCGTGGCTCTCGGGGCTCCTGCTGGGATGCCGGTTGTTGCTGGCGTCTGCCGCCAGGCATCGCCTGCCCCCCGTCCACCCGGCCCCGACATCCTTGGGTCATTCAGCCTGGTCTCCTGATGCCCTGAAATCACCTTGGGGGCTTCCCTTGGTGGAGGGGATGCTGGGGACTAGCTGGACCAAAGAGCTGGGGTCCTTCCAGGAGGGTCTGGGGAGGGGAATTGCAGAGGGCAGGGGGGTGGGAGCGATGCTTCATCTCCGGGGGGGGGGGGCAGCGTTAGGCGAAGGCGATGCCAAGCCGGGGGGAGTGGGCGAGCGGCAGAGAGCCGTGCCATGGCGCGTGAATGTCAGATGCTGCTTGGCTGCGAGCTGGGCTCGTGCGAGCGCAGATCTGTTCAATCCCATTTGGAGGTGGGGGGAGAGAGGAGCGGGGAGGGAAGGGGGGGGGGCCCTTCCCGAGGCTCAATCTGGTAGGTTTTAGTTACAGGCGTTTTAGGATTTGGGCAGCGAATTGGCGCAGCTTTGGCACGGGGAGGGGGGGCTGGATGAGCTCTGGGGGGGTGAGGCTGCCAATCCTCCCTCGTCCCCCGGAATTGGGGAAGGGGGAGGTTGGTGCAGGTGGGTGCAGCCCCCGGGGCTGAGTAGCGCCGGCCATCACCAGGCTCTCTGGGCAGCAGCTGGGCGAGCGGAGGAGGGGAGGAGGTGGCTGGCGTTGTCCGCAGGGCACCCGCAGCCCTGCAATGCTCGGGTGGACGCTTCAAATCGCGTTATCTCCATAACCGCCCGGCTCCGGCCGCTCCGAGTGGCAGCGGAGATAAGTGGATTTCCAGGGAGCGCCTGGTCGTCTGACATTTAAGACTCCTTAATCCGCAGCCGTCACCCCGCCGAGGCAGGACGCGGCCACGTTTCCCAGCTGGGTGGCGTGTGGGGTGGCCCCGGGTGTGGGTCAGTCCCCGTGGGGGTGGCCCTGGGTGTGCATGGGAACGGTGAGGTTCAAGGGTGTGCATGGAGACAATGGTGTCTCTGGGGACATCCTTGTCCGCTCCGCAGTGGTAACCTCCTTGGAAGTCCTGGGCACATTGGTGATGGGCTCAGCCTTGCTTGGGTGCGTTTGCCCGAGTCAGGGGTCCCTGCGTGGCTGTGCCATCCCGGCATGGTGTCACGGCGTGTTGGAAAGCCTGTAGCAGCCGTGGTTATGTGGGGAAACCCACCACCAGTGGGGAAATAACGGTGACTTTGCTGGAGCCCAGGCATGGGGAGCCCACCTGGCTGGCGGGGAGGTGGAATCACCTCCTGCCTGCTCAGCTGGGCATCTGCAGGATGGTGGCATGGCCTCACCACATCATGCAAAGCCTCACCGTACTGTCCCTGGAGAGTGTGCCTGTTAGGGCACCTCTCTGGCCCTTGCTGGCCAGGCGCTGTGTGTCCAGAGCTGCTCGTGGGAGGCACCACCAGAGCAGAGTGGCTGCCTGCGAGGAGGAGACGGGTGAAAACCACTCTGTGCGCCATGATGATTCGCCATCTGCTTCCAGGGCTAACTCCAGATGCTGAATTTAATCTTCCATAGCCTTTTTAATTCAGGAGCTGGCTTCTTAATGTCCCTCAGTGCCACCTCGGCAGCAGAGATGAGCTGAGCGGCTGCCACAACTGGCCCTTCGAAGGATGTTCTGGAGCACGGGAGATGAACTATCTCCATGCAGGTTGCCCATCTGGCGACCCGTCATACCTCTGGCTCGTTAACCTGCAGATGCCCAGGGTGAGGCTTAGCATTTATGACACTGTCCAAACCTCCCCCGGCCCTGGGCGTCCTCTTGTGATGTCTGGAGAGAATGTAGTGGGCGACGGTAACTTCCATGTTGCATCCAGGAGTCGATCTTCTGGCTGGACAAGTTTCTGGGAGGATGAATGCGAAGAGCAGAGCTTGGGGCCCTTGCGTTGACAGAGGTGATGGCTTGCAAACAATGTAGGAGAAGGACATCCTTGTCTTTGCCTCAGGGGGCCTGTGCCTGCTTATCAGGCACCATGTTCTCCCTGAATGGGTGTCCTGCAGGGATATTCAGCCTTGGGAGATTGCGGCTTGATTTCTCTCTGGGTTCACCTTGTTTCCCCACATAACTTTGGCAGAAGCAGCAGCCCAGGCGATGCCATGGGTCTCTGCCCTGCCAGCAGTCCCCATGGCCAGCTCTTGCCTGGCTGAGTCCCTGGCAGCTGAAGACTTGATGGTGCTTCCTTGTATGGTCAAAGTCGTCCAGTAGCCCTTTGATCTGGCGCCTGCTGCCTGACTTCTAGTCGATGAGGCTGTGATGAGACATCACCGCCCGCTTTCAGTTGACCTATGTCACCTGGTGGAGGGAGCAGCAGGTTCGACTGTGCTGTGGAAATCGGGTACCTGGGAGCTGAGTCGGGTGTTGTGGCACTAGGGTTGGAGCTGCTTTGAACCTTGTTCTGCTGGTGCTTGTTCCCCTGAGCCTTTGACCTGGGTCGCAGCTGGACCCTCTGACCCATGATGGTGCCACAGGGCAGTGGTCCTGTGCTGCCTGCTGGCTTTTCTCGTCCCAGGGTGTGTTTCAGATACTGGGATGCCTCAAGGCTGGCTTGGGACTCCCTGTGCATCGCTCCCAGCACCTATGGCTGTTGGCCAGGGTGGTTGAGGAGCACAGGGGCCACCTCTGGTCCCTCTATGGAGCCCCGAGTGGTACCTCCAGCTGGGAAGGTACCTCCAGCTGCAGCCTCTCTCGACCTACACCCTTCCTGGGATGCCTTGGAGAGGGTGGGTGCCCTCCTTAGGTCTGCCGGTGGCCGGGCTGAGCCTGTGCATCCATCCGTCCGTCCACCCCCAGGCTTTGCCAGGGAGGTGGGGGCCGCGCTGGGCGGGCGGCCGCGTGGCGAGGGGGGAGGAAGCCGGGGACAAAAACCCGGCAGAGGGGACAATTACCGCCTTTCTCGAGGCTGAAAAGACGCCGGGGTCCCTTCCGTCCTCGTCCTCCGTCTGCTCCGGGCGGACAAAGCCGGCGGCCCCGGTGCCCACCCAGCGCCCAGGGATTAGAAAAAAAACCGAACTTTTATTTTCTCCCTTTGTCTCCGGAGCCCAGGAGCAGCGCAGCTTCGGCTTTGCTGCTTTCTTCTCCCTTTACGGCCGTGTCTGTGCACAGCTGACCGACCGGCGGCTTTTCCGGGAGGAGGTTGATTTATTTAAAATTAAAGGAAAGCAGAAGTTCTTTCTCGAGGATGAGACTTTTTACGTCGGCAGGAGCTGATGGCTTTCCAGCGATGCAGTGAAATAACACAGGGGAGCGGGCTGGAAATCACAGCTTGTCATTTTTTTTTACGAGAAGCCAAGCTCCTCGCCTGCTCCCCTCTGCCGGTAAATGGTGCCTGCAATCAGGGAGACTCTTAGTCCATCAGCTGGCGATGGTTTCTCCAGGTGCTGGACCACCAGAGATCCTTTTTGCAACCTTTATTTTTTTATTTTCTTTTTTTTTTAAATTTTTTTTTTTGGAGCTGTTAGGACTATTACAGCCAGGAGGCAGGGAGCCCCCGGGGTAGAGCAAATGGGGGCTGCGGGGTGGTGATGGCTGCGCCCCGGGGGTGAGCCCTGGGGAGAGGAGAACTCCCTTTCTCCCCCCTGGACCACGCCGCTGCCTACCCCAGCTGAGCATCTTGGGCTGGCAGGGGCGGTTTTTGGGGTGACCCATCAAAATGGGTCTCGGTGGGGGTGGGGAGGGTGAAGTGTGTGACATCCAAGCGATAGCCTCGCCTGGGTGCTGTAGCTCAACCGGTCACTTGAGCCCCCAAGGACACCTAGCTTTCAGACTGTGTGGGGCAGTCTGGGATTGCAGGGGGGGAGCAGGGTCCTGCGAAGGGGTGGGAACCCTCTGGGTGTGGGCTGGGGCCTCCCGACCTTGGTGGTGTCCCCTTGAACCCTGGCGTCCCTCCAGGCCGCTAAGCTGCCCAGTGCAAAGACCCGGGTGAGGGAGCCCATCACATGCCCCTTAATGCCGCGGCCGGGACTAAGCACCTTCTGACAGGGAGGGACACAGATGACGCTGCCGGCGCCTTCCCCAGGGGATGGGGGCCGGAAAAGGGGCAGAAATGGGACGGGGGGGCCCTGGCGGTCTTTACTTGGGTCAATCATAAAGAAGGGATTAAGATCATTAATTCCTCCCCCCGCTGCAATTAGCAACCCAGCCGGGCAGAGGCTGGCGAGGAGCAGCTGAGACGTCTGCTGCGCTGGGTGGTCCCGCGGTGCGGGGTAGCGGGGGGGACACCCCCTTTTGTGCAAATTAGCCAGGCGCCCCACAGCAAGCTGGTCCTGGGGTCACTGGGGGTGGGGGACAGCCTGGGGACAGACCCGGTGCCCGGTGCCTGCCACCGCCGAGAGGCTGGAGGGCAGTGCGGGGCGGTTGCAGATGGCGGGAGCTGGCGGAGGCAGAGCGGTGGCCAGGGACAATGGCGGGATTGTGCAGTGGTGCCGCTCGGCACGGCTCGGCACGGCTCGGCACCGCACCAGCAGCTGGGGCTGAGAGGGGACACGGCCAAGCGTCCCGTGTCCCCGCGGGTGGCGGGGAAGCTGCGCTGGGTGGGCCAGGGTGGCCTCGTCCTGCAGTGCCACCCGCTGCGGCGGCGGGTGCTCGGGGGGGACCGTGCTCCAGGCTCTGCAGCCATCACCCCCCGTCGGAGGAGGCTGGGCTCGCGGAGCTGCTGGCACCTGATTTACGCGGCAGGGTGGGACCAGCTGGAGAAGACCTCCATCCCTGGAGGAAGGCGTGAACTGATGGAGACGGCGATGGCGGCGTGCCATCAGTGTCCTCCCTGGTTTGGCACCCGGTCCTGTGCCGTGGGGCTGGGGGGGACCCAGCCCCACGTGGCCACGGCGAACTCCTGCTGTCCCTCCTGCTCTGTCCCTTGTCGTGGCCGCAGACCCCCGGTTCACACCGCGGCATCAGGGTGGCTGGGGGGTGACAGTGCCACGGGGCTGGTAAATCCCGGGCTGCTGGGTGCCGGCGCTTGGCTCCCCGCTCGGGGCGGAAGAGGTGCAGGGCGGCAGGAAAGGCGGCCGCGGGCGGGCGCGAGATAACGCCGATGGGTGGCTTTATCTCACATCCTCCCATCCGGCGCTTTTCCTGCCCCGCTCCCTGCTCCAGCCCCTGCACCCACTCCTGTGGGCGTTAAGGTGTGACCCCCCCGCCCCCTCTCCTGACGCTTGCAGGGACGGGTGCCCCCGCCGCAGGGCAGTGCTCGCTCGCCCTCCCCGCACCCAATTTCGGTGTCCCCCCGGCCTCCCCACTGCCCAGCGTCCCCTGCCCGGCGTGGGGCGCGATGCCGGGGAAGGGCAGCCTGTCCTGCACCGCAGCCCTCCCTCCCCACGTGGCCTGGCGAGCTCCAGGCTGGAACCCGAGCCCTGCATCGATCCACGCTGCATCTTAAATCCCGCAGCAGCTGAAGCAAGCGGTTTTTAGCGCACGGGCGGGGGGGGGGTCTCTCTGCAGGCAGCCGGCTCTGGCACCGGGGTGAGACGGGCTGTCTTCCTCTGCCAGTGCTGTGGTGGTTGGCACGGGGGACCTTGTCCCCGTCAGCATTTTAACGGCGATGCCCGCGGCTCCGTGTCCGTGGGGAAGGGTCCTGGGCTGCGGCAGTGTGGCTGGGGTTGCACTGTGGCTTGGCTGTGACGATGGGGACACGAAGGGTGGTGGGTGATGCCCCCTCCTCACTCGACTGCATTATCCCTGGGCAGGAGCAAGGGTCCTGGCAGAGCTCTCCGCACGTGGCTTTGTCCCTGCCTGGACTCTGGAGAGGAGGCAGCTGGGATGGCTGGGATGGAGAGACGGGGCAGACAAGGGGCCTCCTCCCCCAGCTGCTGCTGGGGTGGGGACATGGGTTCCTGCTCCGCTAAGCCCTGCAGCTTTTCTCCTCTAAAGCCTGATTACTCTGGCGGTGCCTGTGCGTGCGTGCGTGCTCCAGAGGGGAGGAGGAGGAATTTCACAACAAGTGTTTGCAGCCACATTGGGCCCAGCTGCCCCAGAACCGCCCCAGGGACGGCAGCATCGCTCCTCCTCTGGGGAACGGCTCCGGGGGGGCCCTCACCATCGCCGCTGAGCCCCTGCCTCCGCCAGAGCAGCCGGGCGCCTGCGGCAAGGCATGCCAGGGCACGGCAGGAGGTCAGCAATGGGGCTTGGAGCTGGACACTGTGGCTCCTCCTGGGGCTTGGAGCTGGACACTGTGGCTCCTCATGGGGTTTGGAGGTGGATGCTCCAGCTCCTCGTGGGTTTTGGAGGTGGGTGCCATGGCTACGTATGGGGCTTGGAGGTGTATGCCATGGATGCCTATGGCATTTGGAGGTGGATGCTGCAGCTTCTCTTGGGGTTTGGAGGTGTATGCCATGGATGCCCACGGCGTTTGGAGGTGGACACTGCAGCTCCTCCTGGGGCTTTGAGGTGGATGACGTGGCTACTCATGGGGCTTGGAGGTGAATAGCATGGCTACCCATGGGGCTTGGAGGTGGACGCTGGGGCTCCTCATGGGCCTTGGAGATAAATGCTGCAGGGAATTGGAGGTGGACACTGCAGCTCCCTATGGGATTTGGAGGTGAATGTTGTGGCTCCACATGGGGCTCGGAGGTGGATGCTGCAGCTCTTGGTGGGGTTTGGAGGTGGACACTGTGGCTCCCTGTGGGGCTTGGAGGTGGATGCTACAGCTCCTCGTGTGGCTTCCTTCCTCTGTCTAGCGAAGGTGTGGGGGCTGCATGCCGCTGGAGCGGCGCAGGAGATGAGCCCCATGACTTCCCTGGGGCTGCAGTCCCTGGGGGAGGAGAGCTGGGCACAGAGAGCCTTTAAGCATCGGAGTGCCATTGCTCCCAGGCCAGGACTTCCCAGTGACCCCCCATTTCTGTCTGGATGGTGACCCTTTTAAAGAGCAGTGGGACAGATCTCCACCGAGGTCCGTTCCCTGGAGTTTCTTTGTTCGCGGCGCTGAGACTTTTGTGGCAGGGGGAGGAAGAGCCGCTTTGAAAAGCCTGTTGGCTCTTGCCAGCGCTAACTCTCTTTTTTTTCCACTTCCAGAGCCGCATGTTGTGTACCAGAGCCACAGAGTATGTCTTTGCACTGAGATCGGACTGAAGTCCTCTGCAGCCGACGCTGGAGGAGACGCCCCCTTGATGAGCGTTCCTGTCTGAGCTTTCCCCGGTGGCTGGCGTGCTGGTGCTACCAGAAGGGCTTTGGGGGTCTTTCGCTTTGGCATTGGGGGTGGGTTTTTGGGGTTTGGGGTTTTTTT